>VDFB02132626.1:0-19407 GCA_007258455.2 Sequoia sempervirens
GAGGAGGAAGGGGAAGATCTTTTGGGGTTTTCTGATCAAGTTGGGTTAGTAGAGAAAAGGTCGTTAGACCAAACTTCAGCCCAGCTCAAAAAAGTCAAGGTTGGTGAGAAGAGAAGGCGTGGTCCAAAAACAAACAAGATGCGCCTGGAGATAGCGGGGAATGCGGCAGGCCAGAGTAAACTGAGATCGGGAAAAGGCTATGCCTTTTCCCGGCAGCCATGAAAATCCTATCGTGGAATGTCAGGGGCTGCAATGCCCCTGACAAAATACGTTTGATCAAGCGGTGTTTTGATCAAACGAGACCGAGTATAGCTATGCTTCAAGAAACAAAAATAAAGGAACAGGATTTTGCTTGTTTTCTAAAATGTTTTAGCAAATGGAAAGGTTTCCTATCCGGGGCCACAGGGGCTTCGGGCGGTCTTGGCCTTTTGTGGGATGAATCACTTGTAGATGTTAGAGTGGTAAGGCAAGATCGAAATTGGCAATGGGTTAGTGTGATTTCAAAACAGCTTGGTGCTTGTTTTGACATTCTCAACGTTTATGGCCCCACAGGTAATCAACAAAAACTTCAGTTATGGCAGGAGCTCTCCGTGGTTTTGAACTCTGAAAAAGATAGGATTTTTCTTATTGGGGGTGATTTTAATGCTATCCTTCAGCCGTCCGATAAGATGGGCGGTGTCTGCTGGGCTAGCCAAAGTCAGAAGGATTTTAGTAACTTTGTAATGCATAATGGGCTTTTAGAACTTCCATTCAGAAATGGGGCTTTCACTTGGACAAACAGGCGTAATGGCTTTCTGAACATTGCCGAAAAATTGGACCGTTTCTTTTTAGCTGGGGAGTGGGCGGATCAGCACTGGTTATGTGAGGCGGAGGTAACCCCCATTACAAGCTCGGATCACTATCCAATAAGCCTAAGAATTCAAGAGGATTCAAAACCGGCCCGTTGTCCTTTTAAATTTGAAGCAATGTGGCTACGGGCGGATGGTTTTGAGGAGCTTATTGCAGATTGGTGGAGAAATGCCCTGGTAAGATCGGAACACAAAGCTTTTACCTTTGTTAAAAAACTTCAATTTTTGAAAGATCAGTTAAAAAAGTGGAATAGGGAGTTTTTAAAAATATTTTTTCTGAGAAGTTAAGAATGGAGGAGGATTTAAAAACTCTTCATGCTAGAGTGATTGAGAAAGGGATGTCAGAAGAAGACTTTGAACTTGAAAAAACTCTAAATAAATCCTATTCAGAGATACTTGCTCGTGAGGAGGTCTTTTGGAAACATAAATCAAGGGAAACTTGGCTTAAAGAAGGGGACAAAAATACTAAGTTTTTTCATAATTCTGTTAAGGTTCGAAGGAACAGTAATAAGATTTTTGAAATCAAGGATAGTGAAGGTGTTTCCCTGACTGAGGAGTCTCTTATAGCCAAAGAAGCTGTGCAGTTTTTCTCGGGTCTTTGCAAGGAAGACAGGGAACTGGTAGATACCGATTGGGAGTTGCTGGAAAACTTACCAAAACTAGTATCCGATGAACAGAACGTTATGCTAATGGAAAAGGTGTCTTTGAAAGAAGTTAAAAAAGCTGTTTTTGGGCTAGGGGGTGACAAGGCTCCTGGACCGGATGGCTTCCCAGCCCTTTTCTTCCAAAAATTTTGGAAAATTTTGGCTCAAGATTTATGGGAAGTGGTGGAAGAATCTAGGAGTAGGGGTTTTGTGTTAAAGGATCTGAATAACACGTTTATTGCACTGGTCCCTAAAAGGAATGAATTGAAGACCTTTGAGGATTTTCGCCCAATCTCCCTTTGTAATACCTTATACAAAATTATCTCCAAAGTGATAGCGAACAGATTGAAAAAGGTGTTACCTTCAGTGATTTCAGCAGAACAGAGTGGGTTTTCTCCAAACAGATCCATTTTTGAAGGTGTCATAGTTGTTCATGAGGCTATTCACTCGGTAAGGTTAGCGAAAGTGGAAAAGTTTATGGTAAAACTAGATATCAGAAGGGCTTACGATGAGGTGAATAGGAGTTTCCTGTTAAAAGTCTTGGAAAGGTTTGGCTTTAGCAGTAGTTGGGTGGCCTGGATACAGAGCTGTATCAACACTCCCCGTTTCTCTGTCCTTTTAAATGGGAGTCCTCAAGGTTTTTTTGAGTCTAGTAAAGGTATCAGACAGGGAGACCCAATCTCTCCATTTTTGTTTATTTTGTTGGCTGAATCTTTGGGAAGACTGATTATCAAGAAAAGAAATTGTGGGCAATGGAAAGGCATTGCTGTCGCGGATGGGTTAGATCCGATTACTCATCTTCAATTTGCTGATGATACTTTTCTAATGGGCGATGCCTCTTTTAGAGAGGCTCGGGTTATAAAAACTTCTCTTAATGCTTATGGGAAAGCCTCTGGTCAATGTATTAACTGGCGTAAATCTGAAGTTTTCTTTTTCCATGTTCCCATTGCAAAACAGGTAGAAATCTGTAGAATATTAGGAATGCGTGTGGGTTCCCTTCCTAGTAAGTTTTTAGGTATCCCCCTGTTTGGGGGATCGAACAAAGCTGATATTTGGAAGGACTTAGTTGACAGCTGCTTAAATAGGATGAGTAGCTGGAAGAGCAAATGGTTAACAGCTGCTGGGCATTTGCTCCTGTTAAAAAGTGTTATTTCTGCAATCCCTGTTTTCTCTATGATGTGTTTGAAGATTCCGAAGAAGGTGGTGAAGTCAATTGGCCAGCGCATGCATAGGTTCTTTTGGAATGGAGCTAATGAGTTTGATAAAATCCCTTTGCTTGCATGGGAAAAAATATGTAACCCTAAAGAGAAAGGAGGGGCTGGTCTGAGAAATTGGAATGTGATGAATGAAGCTTTAGGTGCAAAACTTGTCTGGAGCATCTACACAAACCCGCATCTCTTATGGGTGAAAATTCTAAAGGCTAAGTACTTAGATTCAATGGAAGATATTCGGATTTTCACCATTCGAAATCCTGTAAAAGGATCGGCAATTTGGAACTTCATTATGGATTGTAGACCTGTGATTGTTGATCACCTTACTTGGCAAATAGGTAATGGACAGCAAGCAAAATTTTGGGACGATTCTTGGAATGGGCTCCCAATTCTGAAGGAAGCTGAAGGGGCTCAGGAGTTAAGGGAGTTTTTTCTCCAAAAATGGGGTGATAAAGTTTGTAACTATTTAGCTCTCAAAGAGGGACCTTTGGGGCTGGAATGGGTCTGGAAGATGTTGATTGTGCTGAATTATCGACTGTTCAAATTCAGAAAATGAAGGACTTCCTGAAGGGACATCAAATTCTCCTTTCTAATAGTGCTGATAGAGTGGTTTGGTGTGGTTCTCTAAATGGGAACTACTCAGTTAAAATAGGGTATCAACTCTTGGACTCTGGTATGGAGGAAGTCTTTTGGGCAAAAAATTTATGTTGGAGCAAGGATTGTTTACCCAAAGCTGGTACTTTTGCTTGGTTGGCAGTAAAGGGTCGAATACTCTCTGGGGAAAGAAGGAAACGTTTGGGTTTTGCTGGGCCAACGAAGTGTGTCCTTTGTGATGAAGCTGAAGAATCAATTGACCATCTGCTTCTACATTGCAAAATAGTTGTTTCATGTTGGGATGATCTCCGTTTAAAACTTGGGTGGCATGGCCCTTGGCAAAACTCGTTGAAAGGTGTTTTTGAAGGGTGGCCGGTGATCAAGGGTGCTTCTTTCTTCTCGAGTGTTTGGGTTGTAAGCCCTTCTATAGTGATCTGGGAACTATGGAAGGAACAGAATAGAAGAATTTTTGAGGATAAGGAGTCTGTCCCAAGAATCAAAAACAGAATTGATTTAGCTATTACGGAAGTGGTAAATGCTGCGGTTTCTTGTTCACAACATCGAAAACTCTCCTTTACAGGAGAAGATAGCAGAATTCAAAGAATGTGGCCGGGTCTCAAGATCCACTTCGGGAATATGAAAGTGGAGCAAATTGCTTCTTAGGTTTCTCTAGAGAGGGTTGTTTGGGAAAAACTGAAGGAAGGCTAGTTTAAGGCTAACTTTGATGGAGCTGCAAAAGGCAACCCTGGCCCTTCTGGTGCAGGGGCGATTATCCGAGATAGTCAAGGAAATTTAATAGCCCTTGGGGCTCGAAAGTTGGAAGCTGGCTCTAATAATTTGGCGGAGGCAAAAGCAGCCCTCCTGGCTGTTGAATTAGCTCTCTTTTTGGGAATTAAAAACTTACATCTGGAAGGCGATTCTCAGGTTATTGTTCAGGAAATTGTAAATGGGGGAGCTCTGGCTTGGCATTTACAAGTAATTGTTAGTGCCATTATAAATGCTTTAAAATCCTTTGATCACTTCGAAATTAGTCATATTCGGCGTTCGGGTAATTGTGAAGCTGACTCTTTGTCCAAGTGGGCAATCTCTTTTGCAGAAACCGGAGAGTTAAGATGGGAGGACTTCCGCCACGTGGAGTAATTTTCGGTTTATCTTTCTTGTCCCGTGTTTTTGCTCTGGTGTTAAGGTTTCGGCCGTGGCAAGTTGTCATCCGTAGTGTTGGTGTATTGATTTATTATGTACATCAAATAAGGATGTGATATCTTGAAGGTACAAGGTATTTATCATTGGCAGTGCGTTTTAATGGTGGTGAGGAGTGTGTGTTTGTTTTTGCATTGATAATGGCTCAGCGCCGACATTTGCAAGCTCTGCTTGAGGTTTTCTATGATGGTAAGGATAGGAAATTAATGTTATTCTGGTTCGTGCTTTGGTGGGGGTGGCGCAAGTTGAATTTCGAGTCAGAGGAAGGACGTTTAAATCAATTTGAGGTGTCTTACAAAAGCTTTGTCTATTTTACACAAGCTTTGTTCGGTTCTCCTTTCGGTTTCTGTCTGGTTTTTCTTGGCGGTGGGCTGTGTGTTGAAGTGCGAGTGAAGCTGTAAAAATGGAAGCTATGTATAGCTTTGACACAAAATTACAACAACAGGGGTTCTTCGGTCCTGTTTCAAAATTTAGGCTGTGGTATTTGCTAAAGAACCCATAGGATGAGATAATTGAAGTGGTTTTGGAAACTCTGGGACCGCACTTCATGGAAGCAACTCATCGTGGTCGTCTGAATACGGACATTGCCTCGATGTTATTTGCTTGGGGAATGGAATTGAATGAAGAGGTTGAGATAATCAAATGGGTGATGAGTTCTCTTTTTGATGAAGAACTGTTGGGGAAAATGGATTCTTTGGTGGAATGGGCAGTCCCAGGGCAAGGTTATGATGTTTCTGAAGGTATAGAAGACATGGATGAAGCGACGGAGGAGGGGTTACTACCATTTGTGAGATGGAGGAAACGTGTGGATAGGGAGGAGTATAAGATCTCAATCTTCACGGCGTGGGAGCATTTAAAGTTTGTTCTATGACAACAAGATGAAGAAGAGCGACGAAGGAATAATGGCCAACCAAGTAGCTCAGCAAGGCGAAGACGCTTCAGAGGCAGGGGCGTGGCAAAAGAGGAAGGAACGCTAGATAACTATCCCTTGCTGAGTGTTGTATGTGGTTTTTTGGCTGGTAGTGCCTCCTTGGTATGGTTTTTGTTTTTTCTGGAAATCTCGGGAAGAATGCTATGCTTTCAAAACTCTGGTGCTTCTTTGTTTTTGGGGTGTATTTGTTGGTAGCGATGGTGTCTTGCATTATCGGTTTGGTGGGGTAAGACTATGGTGTGGGTTTGTTGGTTTCTGCTTGTTAGTGCAATGAGCGCTGTAAACGGTTGCTTCTGGTATCAGCGTAGTTGTTAGCTTCTCATGAAAAGCCTCTTTGTGGCATTTTCTCTGTTTGTAATACGGGTTTGGTGGTTTTTTGTTTGCCTGGTTAGTGCTCGCCGATAGTATGGCTAGAGCAGTGGGTGCTTATCACATAGGGATATCCTGTTACAGGCGTTGTATTCTTTTTGTTTCTTTTATTAATAATACTATATCTTTGTACCGACCAAAAAATATATATATCTATATACATATATGTATATATATATATATATGTACATATATACATATGCATATGTATACATATGTATATATGTACATATATATATATGTATATGTATATATATGTACATATATATATATGTACATATATACATATGTATACATATACATATGTATATATATGTACATATATATACATATGTATATATGTACATAGATATACATGTACATATATGTATACATACATATATATCCATTCCTGCATATGTGTGGTATTGAATAATTTGTCATGCTAGCATCATCAGTCATGTTAAAAAAATTTCCTGATGCAATGCACTACAAATTATAGGGGGCTAAACCAATTACTATAATCTAAAAAAATAATATAGATATATACATATATGTATATTTACATATATACATATATTTACATATCTATATAGTATGTATGTACATGCATACATATGTGCGTACATGCGTACATATGTACATATGTACGTATATATGTATATACATATATACATATACATTCATATAAATACATATACATACATATATATACATACATACGTACATACATACATATATATACCTATGTACCACCTATAGATACATACATACATACATACACACACACATATATGTATGTGCGTATGTATATATATGTATACGTATGTATGTATATGCATAGGTGGAAGAAATCTTGAAGATCTCTTGAAGAGAAAAATTGAAGAACTTGTCAAAGTTGCAAAAGTTGTCATCTCATAGAAACTCACTTACAAAATTTATTCCCAGATTTTCAAACCTAAAACCTGGGAAAATTGAAGGATTTAGATCTGTAGCAGAGGCTCTTGAAAGTTGCAGACAAACCCTAACTCAGGACCCATTCACCCCTAAGAAAATGAGTCCCAAATCAACTTAAACAACTAATGGTTGGCGACTGGTAAACATCATTCTGCCCTTCTCTTATTTGTGATCTAATTTCTGGTTCTGCTTATTTTGAGTTTCATCTAGCCATTCCAAGTTGTAGATTTCATTTTGGAATTAGTTTACTATTTTTTAGTTTTTCTCCCCAAAGTGTTGTTTGACTAGGATCCCCGTCTTTGCAAAAAAGGAAATATGTAGATTCACACTTTGACTTGATTCACCTAAGGTTTGATAGGAATTTCATTGTGTGGATCTCATTTCCTAATGAAATAGAAAGAGATATAGGTCCTTAAGTGGTTCATCAGTCCCATTTTGGTAACCCACCTACTTTTTCTTTATTTCAATATCTAGTTTGGCTAGATTTTATAGGATGTCAATCCCTCCGATAGTACCAATTGGTTCGCTAAAGATACCCTTCCAAATTCTATAATGTCTTAGAAACCTTCTTGCTTATGTCATATCAATCTTCGTTTCCTACAAGAGTACAATTTCAACTGACAATTTTTTCCAAGTAGTTTTTGGTCATACACATTTTGTTACGGATGTTAAGACCCTAACAATGCATGTGGTGATCTTCATTGCTCTGCAAGGGAGGGGTTTCCTCTCTTGGATCTCAACATATATTATTTGATGTTTGATAGCCCTTTCTCAACCATCAACTCCTCCCTCTTTTGTTTGTTAGTTTTCCTTCCTCTTCTCAGATTCTCCAACCTCATGTTTTGGTTCATGAATTTGGATGTCAATTGGCTTATGCATCTTGGATCGACAATTCTTAGCTCATTTGACTCTGATTATTCTTCTTTCGTCCACTCTTCTTCTTCATTTGCCTCATCGATGTCCCTCTTTTGTTTCTCACCTCTATCTTCCTCGAATATTATTTTTTCCTTTCTAACTTTTGTATCTATTTTGGTCCCTTCTTGCTTTCTTCTTAATTCCAAGTTGAGCATTCTTTGAGGGCTAGTTATCCCCTTAGTAGAGCATATCTCCATCCCCTTATCTTTTTCCTTTATCCCCTATAATTTCTTGCCTCCATTGTATATTTGAGCTCTGTGTCTTTTTTTGGGGGCACTCTTCCTCCCAATGTCTCCTACTCTTACACATTAGATAGGAAAATTTCTCGTCTTCAATAATTATCGGCCATGTCCATTCTTCGAAAGATGTGTCAAGATAATTTTCCAATGAGATGGGCTTAATGTGTGCACCACCTTGATTTTGGCATAGAGATATGAGTTGGTCTTTGTATATCCCTCATACACTTCCATAGTCAATCCCATACTATTCCTGGTAGCTTTTAACTGTCACCTTGTTCAAATTTACAGGGGAAAACTGTATAATCTCATGCATAAAAGTTATATTTGTGTAATACATTCAAGCGGGTTAAAGTTTAGGACCCATTTCTAGATGTATAGAGTTGATTCTTCCAGTATCCATAACTCCTCCAATATTTATGCCCTTGATTCTTTGCTAAAAAATTCAACATAGAAGAATCCCTTCGGCATGAATCTTGGTGTCGAGCTATTCCTTCTATTTATTTCTATCCATTTCCCTACTTGAGCTTGACTAAATTTCCTTCAAAATCTTCCTACTATTCCATTCCTTCAGAATCTTGGTTACTAAAATGTCTTCTTGAAATGACACTCATAACTATTCTCTCTTTTCCTTTTGCCTATTCGGACCCACCATTCTTGATCTCTAGTGATGTGGGTTTGATTTGATTCCTCACATGCCCTTTTACGTATTATGAACTACCGAAAACCAATAGATTTTGCTCCTTTTTAAATTTTAGTGAGCTCTACCTTTTATCGAAACTTTGTGCTATTTATATATATATACATATATATACATATATGTAAATATATCTATATATACACATATACATATATATATATATGTACATATATACATATATACATATATCTATAAATATGTACATGTGTATACACACACACACATGTACATATGTGTATACATACATATATATCCATTCCCTCATTTGTGTGGTATTGAATGATTTTTCGTGCTAGCATCATTAGTCATGTTAAAAAGTTTCTTTGATGCACTACAAATTATAGAGGGAAAAACCAATTATTGTAATCTAATATATATATATATTAGATTACAATAATTGGTTAAGCCCCCTATAATCTGTAGTGCATCAGGAATTTTTTTTAACATGACTAATGATGCTAGCACGGAAAATCATTTGGTACCACACATATGAAGGAATGGATATATATGTACATGTATATATATGTACACACACACGCGCACACACACATATATATATCTGTAGTGCATTAGGAAAACTTTTTAACATGACTAATGATGCTAGCACAAAAAATCATTTAGTACCACACAGATGAGGGAATGGATATATATGTACATATATAGACATGTACATATATATCCATTCCCTCATCTGTGTGGTACCAAATTATTTTTCGCACTAGCATCATTAGTCATGTTAAAAAAAATTCCTCATGCACTACAGATTATAGGGGGCTAAACCAATTATTGTAATCTAATATATATATATATATACACACACATGTATGTACATATATATATAGTATATATGTACATACATGCATATGCATATATACATATGTGCGTACATGTGTACATATGTACATATGTATGCATGTATAATATATGTATGTACATATTTACGTATATATGTATATACATATGTATTCATATATATACGTATATACATATATATGTATATATATGTACAAACATAGATACATATATACATAACATACATATAAATACATATATATACATATGTACATATATATACATATGTACATATATATACATATGTACCTATAGATACATACATACCTACATCTATACATATATACATACATATTGTAGACACCTAAATTTGACCACTCCCATATGGTTAAATTCACCTTTGTATTCTTCCATCCTGCGTCCCTAAGCCATATTAATTAAATAATTTGATATTTGATTAATATTTATCCTATTCCTTTTTTTTTAAAAAGGTGCAATGCACCCATATTATTAGGGGTAGATGCTTTTGACCAGACCTATGAACCGGGTACAAGAAACTACCAAACCTATGAGCACAAAGGCCTAGCGAAGGCACAAAGCCTGCGAGCACTTTGGCCCAACGAGGATTTGAACCCTGGTGGTCGTCACTACAACCAAGCGACTTGACCACCGGACCATGCCCTTATCGGAAATATTTATCCTATTCCTAATGTCTCCTAAGGTATTTCAATTAATCAATTAAATACCTTACCCTATTCCTCTCTAAATTAAATAAATAGTCAAATTTATTTATTTTAGTCACTCTTCCCAAATGAATAAAAAATAATTTTTAATTCATCCACCTTCTCTCTCCTTGTCACATCCCCCCATAAGGAATTTTTAATTTCTTTCTCAATCCCCATGAGGATTTTTGAGGAATATTTAATTCCTCACTCGTCCTCTCTTGTACAAATGGAAAAGAAACTCCTTTATGAGGAGATCTTTTCCATTCCCAAGGTACTTACAAGTACCTCCACCTCATTGCCATATCATATCCACTTCACCATCCCTTGTCCACCTCCTCATCCACATGCCATCATCTCATGGCTTGAGAGGTATCAAGACATCTTGGCCCTAGATCTCATAACCTAGGATGAATCTTGGCCCTCCATTCTTTTGGAGGCCTTTACCTAAAAGTAAAAATTTTACCTCATACCTCATTTTGATCATCACACACTTAGCAATTTCAAGCACTCGCACATTCAAGCTTTCAACCTCCATTGTTGTAGCCATCTCTAGCTATCATATTGCACTAAATCCACTACCCATATCCACTATTGCATTCTTCATTGCATCATAATAATTTTAAGCTTAGTTGCATGCCATTTCATCGAATAAGGAGCACACAAAATCATCATCAAAGGGCCAACCAAAATAACAACTCAAGAAAGGTAAATTTTATGTTTTATTGTTCATTTTGTTTGGGTTAAACTAGGCTAATCTCAAGTGTTTTGTTTGTGTCTTCTTGCTTGCATTTCAATTGTCGTTTTGTATTTTTTGGTCAGAATTCACTTGTACAAATTTCTAGCACGCCCAGCGAGACCCACGTCACGGGTCCTTTGAAGTTTTTTTTATTGTTTTACTCTTGCAAGTTTTGGATTTTAAACTCTACAGAGGTGAATCAGCCCCGACGGGCGAATCTTCCTAACATAGGGACAAACTTGCTTTGGCTTAGGCGAACACACATATGCCACTTTGGAGAAAAGGTGAATTTTCTTATGGAAACTAGGATCTAGACTTTCAAAGGCGAATATGCCTTGACTTGTACGAATAGGAGAACTTGCAGAAGTTACAGAGGTGATTTCAAATTCACCCCTCCACTTGACAGGTGATCCTGAACTTCAGACAAAGGTGAATCCGCCCCACACAAAGGCGAACTTGAGGTAATCTAGAATGTAATTTTTTTTAGTTTACACTTTCGTTCGATTCTGGGTTTGTGCACTAATCAACTAACTTCTTTATCTATGATTATGGGACTTTTACTAACATTTGTGTAGATTTTTCATTTTTCCAAGATCAGAGGTTAAATTACTAATGCATTTGTTGCAGGGCGATCGGTCAAAAACCTCTAGTTAGTTTGTGTGTGTCTTTTTTTATACTAATCTAGGCACATTTCATTTTATTAAAGGGTCAATTAATCTTGTTTTCCATTTCTGGAGGAAGTTGTTGACATATGCTCTCCCCTTGCATTGTACGGTGAGCCTGGGGATCAAAAATTGCAGCCTACTCAAGTCTAGTTGAGTCTACCTAGGAGTATTAGTACATGTATGCTCTCCCCTTGCGCTACGTGCAGGCCTGGGGATCAGAAATGTCTAGTATTTCCTACCCTTTAGGAGACTTTCCTGGGATTTCATCACCCAAGGGATGATTTCAACCACATGTTACTGACGGGGTATATAAAGGGGGAGAACTAAAGTTGTACCCCAATCCAGTCATGTTGTGTTTAGCAAAGTGTCGATACTAGGGTGATTCCTAGTTAAGATGTGTAGGGTTGGTATGAATTTCTAATACCTCGCTAGGGCTCCCAACCCATGCTTGTGATAGGCTAGTGTTGATGGTTATTTCTCACACACCCTCCTAGTGTATCGAATACTCACGAGATAGCCTGTATAGCCTAGTTTAAGACCACATTTTAGTTGTGGCTTGGTGTAGTGCAGGGATTGTGTAAGACACCCAGAAGTTACTCACCATGTACTCCCTTAGGTCAAGATAGAAATCCTTGTGGTGAACTACGATAGTTCCCAAGAGAGAGAGAGAAGGTGAGCCTGTGGCATCTATTGATGACCCTATGCCACTGGATCTCTAGCTATCTACCTTTGTGAGAAAGGGTGACTCACCCTAGTATCACGAAGTATTAACCTCAGGTAACCCCCAAGGTGGTGGGCCTACATTGAGTTTGTAAACCCTTATCACTAATTCTAGGATTGTGCTATCTAGCGTGTCTTCTTATGCTATAACAATGTGTGTCTTCAGTTTGAGTCAGTCTTTGCCCATTGTCTATTGTTTGTTGTTTTTCGGTCCTTTGCCATAGTCCACCCCTACCCCTAGAGGCAAATTTGCTTCTTGTAGAGAAGAATTTGCAGTATGGATGAACTATCCTTCCCTACAAGAGGTGAATTCGTGTCTAAGTCCAGTCTAGTCTAGTCACCTTAGATAGGTGAACCCACTTCTTTCAGAGGTGAATCTGCTAGTCGAGTCAATAGATAGGTGAATCTGCATACGCTTATTCTCTAGATAGGTGAACCTGTTATCCAAATAGGCGAATCTGAGTCTCAGTCTTCCAGCCCCCCATCCATACATCCATAGAGATATGTGAACCCACTCTCCACAGAGGTGATCCCGCATTTGAGTCTTTACCCTTTTGTCTATACATTTGAGGAAAAAGGTGATGACATGTCATTGATAGGATAATCTACTCTTGATTCTATACCATTCATGTCTATACACTTGAAGGAATAGGCAATTCTGCTCCCCTGATAGGCATTTCTACTCTTAGTCCATATATCTGAAGATAGGGGCAATCTTGCAACCTAGATAGGAAAACTTGTTTCCAGAGAGGTGATCTCACAGTCGCCCATTTGTATGTATTCATGTTTAGGCGAATTCGTTGTCTGTTTTGCTGACCCTGTAAACCTCGACTATATAGTTCAATACATAGACGAACCTATGAAACCTTGATAGGAAATCCTGCTATATGCAAGGGCGAGCCCACAAACTTTTGGATAGGTGAACCTATGATCTAGAAGGGTGAACCCACCTTACATAGAGGAAAATTCACTTTCCATTCAAAAACCAAAGAGTGAATGCTTCTAGCCACTAAAAGCCTGCATCGTTCCCAGTCGATTCTTGTGATCAATTTTTTTTATCATCAACCATTTGTTTGTAATTTCCATTTCCACACATCCGCATTTTTCAAAAGTCATCAGATCCTAAATCTAATCACATAGGTTCATCTTAGGACATCCCTAGGTAGCATATCAAGCATCAATCCATCAATCCAAATCCCGTAGAAATCCAATTAGGGACTTTTTATCTAAATGGGTTAGGTAACTGAGCCTAATCATTATCATCCATACTTAGGACTATCATCCATCCTGAGTTAGTAATCATTCACGACCTCATCAATATACTTCCATCTCAAGGTGGATTTACACCGTAATCATCCTTTTTCATCATCTAATCCTATCGACATCATCCTACATCATCTAGTTGAGCTTCTATTTAATTATGTGTGAGAGATGAAAATGCAAGGTAATTAAATATTTAAAATATTTAATTATGCATGAAATGAGAAAAATGTGTTAAATTAAATATTTGTAATATTTAATTTAACTGTGAGATGAAGAAAGTGTTTGGAGGAATATTCCATTATTTGAATTCAAATATTCAAATTTAGAATAATATGATTGTAGACACGTAAAATGTACCGATTGACATTATGCATCTGATCCTAACCACTAACATCATTGCATCCTGAATCATCCTTCGATCTAACCATTTAATCAAATACCCTTATCTGATTAAATTCGTCAATATTCCTCTCTTAATTAAATAAATCAGTTATCTAATTAAGTCACCTCTTCTCGATAATTAAATTAACCATTTTGATCTAATTATCCAATTTAATTAAATAATTTATTTTATTTTATTAAATCTCTAAATTCTATCTATTAAATTAAATAAATTAAAACCTTATTTAGTTTAATCTAACATCATCTCTTTTAATTAAATAAATCAAAATCTTTATTTAATTAATCCCTTGTCACATCCTTCTCATATTTGATTTATGTAAATCCACAAATTTAAGTCAAATAGGTCACATCATTTAACCCCCTTCAATTAAATTAATTAACTTTGATTAATTTAATCTCCTCTCATGTCCCATCCTCTAGCTTTTACCACTTGCACGTGAAAATAGATTTAATTGATTTATTAAATCTCTTTTTCCTCAACAAGGCATCTTTTGGGAATATTCTCCAAGTTTGAATTCAAAATCCAAGTTGACATGTACATCCAACAAGGTATTTAATCTCTCTTACATGTCCTTTTCCTTGAGCCAAGTGGCATTCAATGCATTCTTTCTTCCCTCTTGCATGTCATTTCAACAAATTCAAAATTCAAAAATAGGCATTTATTGGCACAATCCTCAAAACTTGCACATCCTCCATCCACTCATAGGTTGACAAGTGTCATCTTGCCATTGGTTGAATGTCAGTCCCACATTGCTCTATTTTGGACATTCATCCATCAATCTCATCTATAAATAAGAGGCTAATCTCCTTATTTCATCATCCGCAATTTGAGTAAACTTACTATGCTCAAATATTTAGCAAATTCTATCCATTATCATTGAATCTTAGCTAGGTTATGCAGGTTTTTCCATTGGAGCACTCACTATCAAGTATCAACAAAATGGATCAATTATCAATATTCATCAAGCTTGCATCATAGAAATTGGGAAAGGGCCAATTTTCACATCAAATTGGCACCAATTCCCCCATGGGATCATGAATTTGCTAGTTTAATTAGGATTCAATCTCTCTTTTATTGTCATTTCAATTGTATTTTTCATTGCTTTTCCTAATTTGAACTTTGTAAATGGATTCCATGGGGAATCCTTGTTCTTGCTTGCATTCTATATTCTAATGTGTTTGTTCATGTTGTTTTGCAGGTATTAGGATTGGGATTCGACATTTTGGCGCTAGGAGGAGGGAAATCTCACTTTTCAATCACGTTTTTTATCAAATTCACGCATTTTTCTTTGTTTACAGGTTCAGCGTCGCTTTTCAGCACCGTTGACTCTCCAGTGTCGCCATATAGCACCGCTAGAAAGTCCAAACTATGATGTTTTAGCCTTCCTACCTAAAATTTTTGAATTTGAATTTTAAACAGCGACGCTAGTGAAAAGGGCGACACATTTGAGCTCACTGGTTTGGGTACAGAGCACTGCTAACTGGTAAGCGGCACTATACAGCACCGCTGGAAAAATCAAACAGTGACGTAGTCACGAGTTGCGCCACTGGCAGGGAGTAAAAAATTAGAATTTAATTTTAGCACGTGCCTTTTGTCAAATGATAAGTTTATCTTCTATTTTCTGCTTTTTAACCTTTGTGTTTTGCAGAATATGACTGATCTTCTTCCTTGTAGGTTGGATCAATTAAAAACAAAAGAAAGAAAAACATGATGATGGTATTTCACAAAATCAAAGTGTTTTTAAACACTTTAGTGTTTGTTTAACACTCTTAGGAAACTATTATCTCTTCTTACTTAGGATACTAATTTCGTTTGGGCTTTTAAAAAGAACCTTTTCAATTTTTTGCAAAGGCTTAAAATGAGCATTAGGACTACAACTTACTAGAGTTTGTTTTTTGGTTAACAATTAAACAAAACAACTCTCATTTTTCTTTTGGTGCTTTAAAAAGAACTCACAATTTCTTTGTAGCTCTAAAATGAACAAGTGCAACTTTGTTTTCATGATGGCTTACTTAAGCTAACTTCATTAAAAAATGACGTATGCACTTCTCTCACGCTTTATAGCGATCTTGAGAATCAAAAGGCCTTTTTTGTGATTTTAGGTTGAGATAAAGCAATCACCTCCACATTTCATTTTGGGTTTAAAATTGAACAAAACATTGTGCGAGTGTGATTAGGGCATTATTGTGTACATTCTCTCTCTTTGTGTTGCAAACAAAGATTGATCGAGTTACGGATATTGTCTTTACTCACTTTTGTCTATCTTAGAGGGCCTACCTTGGGGAAAAAGTACTCACCCAAGGGAACGACTCAACTGGTAACACTCTAAAGCCAAGAGTATTTCCAACTGGGATATAAATGTGGGTATTGGAATAAACTCCAATATCATGCGGTTGGCTCCGACGAGATGGATTTGAAAAGGGACTCTCGACGTATGGGTCAATCTTCACGAACATAAAGTCCTAATTAAAACCCATGTTTTAGAATTTCCCAAAATCCTTGATCTATTTGTTGGTGCAAGAATGGTTGTTCTAAAGCCACCCCACACTTTTACGATTTTTTAGTAGAAATGGAAAGCATGTCATGGAGTTTCATGGGTGTTGATGCTTGGCTGCCCCGTATAAGAGAGTGTCGTGGAGGGGAGCCAGTGGGGTCAAGCATCTAACCATTCGCTAAAGATAAGTGTAGCGGGACTTGTCCAAGTGGGGACTCAACAAATATAGTCTTTCATATCCATAGGGTTGTACTTACTGTTGGTTACGAAATACTTTGCTTGTTCGAAAACATATTGGAAACAAACACTTAAACATCATCATCAAAATTTCAAACCCTTTAGGAGACAAATACAATTGACCCAATTCATGTGTTATTGCTTGCCCTTGGGATTCTATCCTTAGAGGTTTCTAAACACTTGGATTATCTCTCAATTTGTCTACTAAAGTTAAACAATAGGTAACCCTTTCCTTGAATTCATCAAATTTCCACATAACATACTTTGTGGGATTCGAAGAAATTAAGACATTGGACATCTAGTTTGGAAACCTAATCAAAGAAGTGTTTGTGGTAAAATAAAGTCACTAAGCAAAGATAACAAAATGGACTCTCACATATGTTGAAACCTCACGATTTCCAAGAAAGTCAAATCCCAAAATGAAAGCCCTTGATTCAAAATCCGGAAATGTATGCTCAAATTAAACCACTTCTTGGGTGTGAAGGTCTATAGAAGCATTGCATGTTCTTCAATACTGAGGTCTAGGTAAACAAAGTGTATTTTTTAGGTTCATCCTAGGATCAAAAGAAATCAAAATCTTTTTTCACCCACCCCTCAAACGCCAAACCAAAAATCATCTCACCATCATCTTTTGAGAAATCTTGAAACTATCCTTCATGCTAGGCTTTTTGGAAAAAATCAAAATCATCAAATCCTTGAGACAAAATCCTTGAAATCTTTATCCAATCATCTTTGGCTAGGTATGTGTAGATGCATCATTTTGCATATGCTTAGTCAAAATTATCAAACCATCTTGTTTAGCTAGGTATATGTAGATGCATCCTTCTTCATATGCTTGGTTAAATTATTATCTTGTTTGAATAGGTGTGGGTAGATGCATCCTTCTCCCTACACATATTCAAATTATCACCCTTTGAGCAAATCTACCCCTTAGATAATCATCCAACATCTTAGGGTCTATTTTTTCAAATCAAAGAAAACCAAAATCAATCAAATTGAGGACAATCCCAAAAGGAAAATCAAAAATCAAAATCCAAAACATATCCAAAAGTCCTAAAATTCTAGCATTCCCCTCAATATTTACCAAAAGATCAAAAAATCCACATCATCCATCTCTTGCATCATCGTCATATCACCTTTTGATCCTCAAGATATCCTAAAATTTTCTCTTTTGTGCATAAAATAAAGATCAATCCAAAGAACTAGAGATTCATCTCCCATATTCTTGAAAATTGATCCTTGTTTTATGGTTCAAACTAGATCTCAATACAAGAAGAACATGGAAGCTGACAAAGAAACACCTGCTTCAAGTGACCTAAGCCAAACGAACGTTGAAATGAATCCTATCGAATCAAGAAATCCTTTAACTATCTCATCATCACAAAACCCACAAGACAAAATTCAAGAAGAAGATCTTACCTTTGGGATGTCGCATGAAGAAATAACCGAAATGCTCCAAAATCCAGAAAACCATAAGATCATCAACATCATGATGAGGCTTAACCCTTCACTATACATGCTTGAAATAGCAAAACAAGGGGTTAAATTACCTTCTGATTTCGACGTGAGCTCTATAGTGGAACCATCTTTGGAGGTTATGCCTCTAATTTCATCCACACTCCCCATCTCATCTACACCCCCATCCCAAAACATCACTCAAAACATTATGCAAATAACATCTTTTGCTCCAACCCAACCCAATGTTAATAATGGAAATGCATTTCTTAATGCTATTCAAACACACCCCCTTGTTAATAATCAAGACTTGGATGCAAACACCATCTTGGAACAAAACATACCCCAAAATCCGTTACATAAGAATGTCCCTCTCACTTTCCATAATGATCCATCATCATCATCCTTCCACGCAACACCTCAAACTTCTCTCCTCACAAATTCACAAGAGGAAGGTGACATGTTCGGACCTGGGGGCATTTTTGACACCACATCATTTTCTCAAGAACTCACATTCCTCATATTTTCACCTCTTCCACCATTACCACCATTATCCACACCTCTACTTGGCTTGGGGCTTCCACCTTTACCAAATATCAATCAAACCAACATTCCAAACACCAATCAAAGCATTAGGCCAAACTCTCAAAACTTGTCATCGATATCGCAACAATAAATGACAACTACATAAGCAGTCACGACATCATCAACCATCCCCTTAACATCTCAAAGCATGGTCTCTCAAGGACCAACTACAACAACAACACCATTCACCACTCAAACCACCAACATGACATCACCATTCACCACCACCACAAACGCCATTATGAATCCACCACCACCCCCACCACCACCAAACTCCAATTTATCACAAATAGTTGCCCAACAAGCCGCACAAGCAGTGCAAAATGCTCAAGCTGCCCAAATTGCACAACAAACGCAATAGGCCGCACAAGCCCAAGCCCTATTGCAACAACAACAACAAGCCGCACAAGCTGCTCAAGCAGCCCAAGCTGCATTACAAGCACAAAAGGCTGCCCAAGCCCAAATTCTATTGCAACAACAAGTGACACAAGCCCAAGCCCAAGCTCAAGCGCACGCCCAATATCAAGCACAAGCACAAACACAACTTCTTGCACAAAAACAAGCAGCACAACTACAGGCATATTAGCAAGCAATAAAACAATATCAAGAGCAGCAAGAAGCAACCCAATTGGTAGCCCAACAACAAGCACAATAGCAAACTCAACAATAGGAAATCTTAGCACAATAGGAACAACAACAAACATTATTTATACAGTAGCAAGTGCAAGCATATCTAGCTCGATAGAGT
>VDFB02132627.1:0-22883 GCA_007258455.2 Sequoia sempervirens
AGGAACATGATGTGGCCCCATCGGGTAAAGAGGACCACCCTCATGTTCTCTTAAACATATTTAATTTCAATTGGTGTATTAATTAATGTAACCTTCGTGGTTTCAACCGTAGATCGATTTAGAGGGTGTTCAATATGTTGAGCATGAAGCTATAAGAGAAGACCAGGAACATGATGTGGCCCCATCAGGTAAAGATAACCACTCTAATGTTCTTTTAATTAATGAAATACTTGTAACAATAATAATAAAACATATTAGCTTAACATTTCTTTCTTATTGCAACAGATCCCCCTTGAAGCGGTGTCCACGTCATGAGTAGACGACTATGTGTACATTAAGATCACAAGCAGAGGGCAGCAGAACAACTAAAGGGGACGATATTGATTTAGAAAATGATACTCCACTTCAACTTTATGTAGCTTTGAAAAGAAACAAAAAAGGAAGTGATTGTAATCATATCATGACAACCATATTTTTGATAATATGAAAACTGAAAGAATGAATATTATATGTTAATGAATGAATGTGAATATGTTAATTAATGAATGTTATATGTTATTAATGGATGAATGAATGAATGTTATATGTTATTGATGAATCAATGATTAATGTTATATGATTGGGTATGGGGAATTGAGAGTGATGTGACGGGGGGGAGGGGCCAAATGAGCTTCCACCGTCACTTGGTTGGCCTTGTTAAGTAGAGAATATTAAACTATACTCAAAACAAAGAGAAGCTCAATAAGGTAATGCACTTTTCAATATAAGAAATGTATCGTTTGAAGCATCAAACCAATATGCAGTCTGTATGTATGATCAGTCGTCAGTCTCCGCAATGGTACATTTCCACGATTATTTTTTTTTTAAAATTTTGCTTCTTCGTCACAATTTCGATGACACTAACCGACAAATCAATAGAAAGGCTCAATGAAGTTGCTATAGCTGCGATGGCGATTTTGTCGTAACTCCCTACCCATTTCGCCACACTTTCGACGAACATTTGGTGTTCTTCCGGCACTACTCCTTGCTAATTTCGTCACACTTTCGATGAACTTTTAGCGTTCTCCCAGCGCTACTCCTTGCTAATTTCGTCGCACTTTCGATGTTCTTCCGACGCTACTCCTCGCTAATTTCGTCACACTTTCGACGAGCGTTTGGTGTTCTTCCGGCGCTACTCCTTGCTAATTTCGTCGCACTTTCGACGAACTCTTGGTGTTCTTTCGACGCTACTACCTGAGTATGTCGTCGCAATTTCGATGAATGTCTTCTGTTGTTTCGATGCTACTGCTTGCCCATTTCGTCAAACCGGCGACGAACTTCTGGTGTAATTCATTGGTGGATAAACAAAGTTTTCATCCATATTCAGACGAAATCCTAAGGTATTCCACGATGTCGTCAACCGATGATTCTTCACCGTTATTTTGACGTTTAATTTGTTGTCGGCCTTGCAATGAAAAAATAGCAACGGAAAGATTTTCGCCATTGTGTCGTGCTTCTAAAAAAGATTTGTCGAACAATTGATGAACGCCCATTGGAAAATGGTGTCAAATCCAGTAGTGGTATAGTAGATGGCATATGCTATGTAACCCATAAACATGCAACTGTTGAAGTGAAGGAGAATTATTATAGGAAAAATTGAATTCTTTGAGGAAGGTCTTGTCGACTGAGGTGGAATTGAATGCATTAACTATGTGTTCATTGCTTGAGTGGCCAAAAGCCTATCAACAAAGCTTGCAAATTTTTTATTTAATGTCTGAATGTTTGCAAAAATTTATCACGTTGGTCTATTTTTTTGCAAATTTTATCATTGTTTATGTGGTTCATGTTTATGAATAATGTATTATATGTCATGGACTGTGCTCATTTGTCTAATTTTTCCCTGTAACAGGAACCATTGCTTGCAATTGGAGTTGGAGGCAAACATCTATATGACTGCATATATACTTGGTTGTTGAACAAGAAACTGGAAGGTCAGATTCTTGTATCATTCTTCCCCTTTGTTTGCAATGAATTTTAATTCTTCCAATGTGCCTAAAAATTATGTTTTGGAAGAGTTGTGAACAATAAAGGAGAAGCCTGGTTCAAGAATCTAACTTATTGAATAGACAGATGAGCATAGTGAATGGCATGCCATGCAATTCATAAACATGAAACTTTTTTTTGTTCAAAAGAAAGCTACTATTGCAATTGTTGAATTCGATTTTGAAATAGTTGCTTGGCCAATCAAATTGTATTATTTAAAATATTTTTGTGTTTCTTCTATAGTTGGGATTTAATGACATATTTTTGGTGTTTGAAAATTATGTTTTATCTCTTTTTCTATTGGTTGGAGTAGGTCTATTATTCATTTTTAATTAAGTAAATTAGGAAAATAAGAGGGCATTATATATTCTGGAAAATATTTAATCCTAAAGCAGTGAATGCATGTTTAATCCATTAAATGCAAATTGTGTGAGATGTGTTGGAGAGCTGGTGGGTATGCAAGTAGTGAATGCATAGTTAATTCATGAAATCTCAAGCGAGTGTGGGTTTTATTTGTGCTAATTCTCATTTGTTTATTGTTTGTTGAAAAGCTTGTGTGTTTTTAGCTGTCCATATTCTTAATTCTAGGAATAGTGCACTATTGGTGAGTGATTTGTTTTTTTGTTTATGATAATTGTTAACTAGAAGTATTGCTTGTTGTTACAAGGGCTAAGGGGACAAATGGGTACAATAAATGCATTGACTATGTATTCATTGCTTGAGTAGCCATGAGCCTATTAGCAAAGCTCACAAAATTTGTATTTGATGTCTGGATGTTTGCAAAAATTTATCGTGTTAGTCTTTTTTTGCAAATTTTACCATGTGCTTATGTGTTTCATGTTTATGGATAACATATTATCTTGCATAATTTTCATTTAATAGACTATTGTTTTTGATCCGCTAGTCATACCATTTAATGCATTAAACATGCATTGACTGCTTCAACACCT
This sequence comes from Sequoia sempervirens, assembly GCA_007258455.2. Taxonomy (NCBI): domain Eukaryota; kingdom Viridiplantae; phylum Streptophyta; class Pinopsida; order Cupressales; family Cupressaceae; genus Sequoia; species Sequoia sempervirens. Next base: position 2,973 of record VDFB02132627.1, read on the forward strand.
ACCACCTCGCTGGAAAAGTTGGTACAATTTGCATTCAGTGATTAAATATTTGCAAAATATATAATGTCCTATTTTTCGTAATCTACTTTAACAAAAATAAATAATAGGCCTACTCCAACCAATAGAAAAGAAGATAAATTGTTTATTATCTCTCAATTGCAAATGAAACCATTGCAATAGTAACCTACTCCTTGGCTTCAACTGTTTCATGTCATTTGTCATCTACTATACCTATTTGTACAATTAGGCCTTATAACAGTGAATAATGTTTCTAGTAGCAATAGGACAGAAGTACTGATATCAAGGAAAGGGCGGGCACTTAAGTGACTTTATAGAATGAATATAGTTGCAACAAGTTACTGTTGCAATCATTGAATTCACTTTTGAAATAGTTGCTTGTCCAATGAAATTGTATTGTTTAAAATACTTTGCTAGTAGGCTAGTGCCTAGATCCAAGCAATGAATTCAGAGTTAATGCATTGTATGCCTCTACAAGGAACAAGACCTTTCTCAAAGATCTAAAAGAGTATTGCTTTAGTTAGAAACAACATACTACAAGATATTGGGATTGGTCCCTATCACTAATACCAGCATATCATGTTTCTTAACGCACTTGTCGATTTCATTTCTTTGCTAAAAATGTTTAATGCATTTCCTATGTTATTTATATTTAATAGACTATTGTTTCTAATCCACCTGTCATACCATTTAATGCATTAAACATGCATTGATTGCTTGAGTATCTACCACGCCATCATCAAAGGTGGCACAATCTACATTTAGTGATTAAATATTTGCAAAATATATAGTGTCCTATTTTCCTAATTTAGTTTAATATAAATGAATAATAGGCCTACTCCAATCAATAGAAGAATTGCAACAAACGAGAATTAAGATAGGAAAAATTGAATGCTTTGAGCAAGGTCTTGTTGACTATGGAGGCATTCAATGCATTACCTATGTATTCATTGCTTGAGTAGCTGCTAGCCTATCAACAAAGCTTGCAGAATTTGTATTTAATGTCTGGATGTTTGCAAAAAAATATCTTGCACAATTTGCATTTAATATACTATTGTTTATGATTTTCCAATCATACCATTTAATGTATTGAACATGCGTTGACTACTTCAGTACCTACGACCCCGCTTCAAAGCTGGCACAATTTGCATGCAATGATTAAATATTTGCAAAATATATAATGTTCTCATATTTTCGTAATTTACTTTAACAAAAAAGAATAATAGGCCTACTCCAACCAATAGAAAAAGAGATAAATTGTTTATTATCTCTCAATTATAGATGAAACCATTGCAATAGTAACCTGCTCATTCGCTTCAACCCTTTGATGTCATTTGTCATCTACTATACCCATTTGTACAATCATCCCTTATAACAACAAATAATACTTCTAGTCGCAGCAAGAGAGAAGTACTGATATCAAGACAAGGGCAGCCACTTAAGTGACTTTGTAGAATGAATACAGTTGCAGCAAGTTACTATTGCAATTGTTGAATTCGCTTTTGAAATAGTTGCTTGTCCAGTCAAATTGTATTGTTTAAAATATTTTTGAAAAGTGAAAAGCTTGTGTATTTTTGAAAGTCTTGTTAGCAATCATATGTTTCATGTTTATGAATAACATATTATATGTCATGGACTGTGATCATTTGTCTAATTTGTTCCTATGACAAGAACCATTGATTGCAATTGGAGTCAGAGGCAAAGATCTATATGACTGTAAATATTCTCGGTTATTGAACAAGAAACTAGAAGGTTAGATTCTCGCATCATCTGTCTCCTTTCTTTCAAATGAATTTTAAGTCTTCCAATGTGTGTAAAAATTATGGCTTGGAAGAGTTGTGAGCAATAAAGGAGAAGCCTGGTTCAAGAATCTGAGTTACTAAATAGACAAATGAGTATAGTGAATGGCATGCCATGTAATTCATAAACATGAAACTATTTTTTGGCCAAAAGCAAGTTACTTTTGTAATCAGAGTTATGCATAATTACAAGCATGTGATATGGAATCCATATGCAATGTTTTGCTTTGTGCATTGATCAGATTGTATAATTTAAGTATATTTTCCCGTTTCTATTTTGTTATTCAACACAACAGCCCTAACATTCATTTGCTTGTAAGCAAATCTGATTAATGCACTATGTGAAAAATTGCATATGAATTGCATATCACATGATTGCAATCATGCACATCTCTGACAACAACATTATTGCAATCAAATGGTTGCAAAGGTCGCTTGATTATCAACATAAATTAGATAGATTCAGACAATTGGCATAATTTTTACAGACATTTGAAGAATCAAACTTCACTGGAAAGAAAAGGGATAAATTATTCGAAATTCTCACCCCACGGTCTCTTCTTCAAGAATTAAGTATATTTGCACATGAAAAGTTATTATAAATGTTGTGTTGAATGCATGTTTAATACATTAAATGAAAATTGTGCGAGATGTGTTGGAGGGCTAGTGGGTACACAAGTAGTAAATGCATAGTTAATTCATGAAATCTCAGGCATGTGTTGGGTTTTATTTGTGTTTATTCTCATTTGTTTATTGTTTGTTGAAAATCTTGTATGTTTTTAGTTCTAGGTACCTTTCTTCCATGTTCATTATTTTGTGCAACGCTTGAACACGGGAGGAGTCGTAGGAATAGTGCACTACTGGTGAGTGGCTCATCTATCAGTTTATGATACTTGACAACTAGAAGTATTGCTTGCTATTACAAGGGCGAACGAGACAAGTGGGTACAGTAGATGGCATATGTTATGTAATCCATAAACATGGAATAGTTGAAGTGAAGGAGTAGGCGACTAATGCAATAAATGAGAATTATTGCAGCAAAAATTGAATGCTTTGAGCAAGGTTTTTTTGACTGTGGAGGCATTGAATGCATTAACTATGTGTTTATTTCTTGAGTGGCCACTAGCCTATCAACAAAGCTCACAAAATTTTAATTTAATGTATGGATGTTTGCAAAAATTCATCACATTTGACTATTTTTTTGTAAATTTTATCATGTGTTTTTGTGTTTCATGTTTATGAATAACATATTATATGTCATGAACTGTGCTAATTTGTCTAATTTTTCCTTGTGACAGGAACTGTTGCTTGTGATTGGAGTCGGATGCAAACATCTATATGACTACAAATATACTTGGTTGTTCAACAAAGAACTAAAAGGTTAGATTCTTGTATCATTCTTCCCTTTTCTTTGCAATAAATTTTAAGTCTTCCAATGTGCCTAAAAATTATGCCTTGAAAGAGTTGAGAACAATAAGGGAGAAGCCTAGTTCAAGAATTTGACTTACCGAATAAACAAATGAGCATAGTGAATGGCGTGCCATGTAATTCATAAAAATGAAACTATTTTTTGTACAAAAGCAAGTTACCATTGAAACTGTTGAATTTTCTTTTGAAATGGTTGCTTGGCCAATCAAATTGTATTGTTTAAAATATTTTTGTATTTTTTCTATAGTTGGGATTTAAGAACAATTTTTTTGTGTTTGAAAATTATGTTTTATCTCTTTTACTATCGATTGGAGTAGGTCTATTATTCATTTTCATTTAAGTAAATTAGGAAAATAGGGGGACATTATATATTCTAGAAAATATTTAATCCTGAAGCAGTGAATGCATGTTTAATCTATTAAATGCAAATTCTGTGAGATGTGTTGGAGAGTTTGTGGGTATGCAAGTAGTGACTCCATAGTTCATTCATGAAATCTAAGGGGAATGTTGGGTTTTATTTGTCCTAATTCTCATTTTTTTATTGTTTGTTGAAAATCTTGTATGTTTTTAGCTCTCTGTGTTCTTTATTCTAGGAATAGTGCACTACTGGTGAGTGGCCCGTCTGTCTGTTTATGATACTTTATAACTAGAAGTATTGCTTGTTGTTACAAGGGCTAAGGGAACAAATGGGTGCAGTAGATGACATATTCTATGTAACCGATAAGCATGGAACAATTGAAGCCAAGGAGTAGGCGACTATTGCAACAAACGAGAATTATCATAGGAAAAATTGAATGCTTTGAGCAAGGTCTTGTCAACTATGGAGGCATTCAATGCATTGACTAATATTCACTGCTTGAGTAGCCATGAGCCTATCAACAAAGGTCGCAAAATTTGTATTTGATGTCTAGATGTTTACAAAAATTTCTTTTTTTTGGAAAATTTTATCGTGTGCTTTTGTGTTTCATGTTTATGAATAACGTATTATCTTGCACAATTTTCATTTAATAGACTATTGTTTTTGATCTGCCAGTCATACCATTTAATGCATTAAACATGCATTGACTGCTTTAGTACCTACCAACCCACTGTCAAATCTGTCACAATTTGCATTCAATTCTTAATTTTCTCATTTGCATTTGTAATACTTACTTGGGCAATCAAATTTGATTGTCTTGCAATAGGTCTACTATTCATTTTTGTTTAAGTAAATTAGGAAAATAGGACATTATATATTTTGGAAAATATCTAATTACTGAATACAAATTGCACAAGGTTTGCTAGTGGACTGGTTGGCACTACAACAATGAATGCATGATTAATACACTAGGTTTATTATTGATTTATGTTTAAGAAAATTAGGAGAGTAGGAAGACACTATAAATTGTGGAAAATATTTAACCAATGAATTGCATATCCCATGAATGAAATTATGCATATTTCTAATTGCAAAAACAACATGCTTTTGGGAAAAAATAGTTTCATGTTTATGAATTACATGGCATGTCATTTACTATGCCCATCTGTCTATTTGGAAAGTCAGATTCTTGAACCAGTGTTCTCCTTTATTGTTCACAAGTCTTCCAATACATAATTCTTAGACACATTAAAAGAATTAAATTTCATTGCAAACAAAGCGAGAGAATGATACAAGAATCTGACCTTACAACTTGTTGTTGAAGTACCAAGTCTATTTGCAGTGATATCGATCTTTGTCCCCCACTTCAATTACACAAAGGAGCACAGTCCATGACATACAACATGTTATTCATAAACATGAAACACAAAAGCACACAATAAATTTTTCCAAGCAAGGTCTTGTTAACAATGGAGGCATTGAATGCATTAACTATGTATTCATTGCTTGAATAGCTACCAGCCTATCATCAAAGCTTGCAAAATTTTCATTTAGTGTCTAGATATTTGCAAAAAAATATCGCTTTGGTCTATTTTTTTTGTAAATTTTCCCATGTGCTTATGTGTTACATGCTTATGAATACCATATTATCTCACACAATTTGCATTTAATAGACTATTATTTATAATCCGCCAGTCATACCATTTAATGCATACAACATGCATTGACTACTTCAACTATTAGCCTACTGCCAAAGCTGGCACAATTTGCACCTAGTGATTAAATGTTTGCAAAATATATAATGTCCTCCTATTTTCCTAATTTACTTTAACAAAAATGAATAATAGGCCTACTCCAACCAATAGAAAAAGAGATAAATTGTTTATTATCTCTCAATTGTAAATGAAAACATTGCAATAGTAACCTGGTCCTTGGCTTCAACTTATCCATGTCATATGTCATTGACTATACCCATTTGTACAATTAGGCCTTGTAACAACAAAGAGTACTTCTAGTTGCAACAGGGCAGAAGTACTCATATCATGACAAGGGCTCCAACTTAAGTGACTTTGTAGAATGAATACAATTGCAACAAGTTACTATTGCAAATGTTAAATCTTCCTTTGAAATAGTTACTTTTCTAATGAAATGTATTGTTTAAAATATTTTTGAAAAGCTTGTGTGCTTTTAGCTCTAGGTTCCCCCCTTCCATGTTCTTTATTCTAGGAGCAATGCACTACTGGTGAGCAGCTTGTCTATTTGTTTATGATACTTGATAACTAGAATTATTGCTTGTTGTTACAAGGGACAAGGGGAATGGAAACAATAAATGGCATATGCTATGCAACCTACAAACATGGAACAGTTAAAGTGAAGGAGTAGGTGAGTATTACAACAAACAAGAATTATCACAGGGAAAAAAAATTGCTTTGAGCAAGGTCTTGTTGACTGTGGAGGCATTCAATGCATTAACTATGTATTCATTGCTTGAGTAGCCACCAGCCTATCAACAAAGCTTGCAAAATTTGTATTTAATGTCTGAATGTTTGCAAAAATTTATCACGTTGGTTTATTTTTTTGTAAATTTGATCATATGCTTCTGTGTTTCATGTTTATGAATAACATATTATATGTCATTTTGTCGACTGTGGATGCCTACAATGCATTAACTATGTATTCATTGCTTGGATAGCCATCACTCTATCAGCGAAGCTTGCAAAATTTGTTCTTAACGTCTGAATGTTTGCAAAAAATTATTGTGTTGGTCTTTTTTTTGCAAATTTTATCATGTGCTTTTGTGTTTCATGTTTATGAATTACTATATGTCATGGACTATGCTCATTTGTCTAATTTGTCCCTATGACAAGCACCGTTGCTTCCAATTGGAGTCGAAGACAAGGATCTATATGATTGCGAATATTTTTGGTTGTTGAACAAGAAACTAGAAGGTCAAATTCTTGTATCATTCTTCTCCTTTGTTTCCAATGAATTTTAAGCCTTCCAATGTATCTAAAAATTATTCCTTGGAAGAGTTGTGAACAATAAAGGGGAGGCCTAGTTCAAGAATCTAACTTACTGAATAGACAGATGAGTATAGTGAATGGCATACTATGTAATTCATAAACATGAAACTATTTTTTGACTAAAAACAAGTTACTTTTGCAATCAAAGTTATGCATAATTGCAAACATGTGATGCAATCCATATGCAATGTTTCACTTTGAACATCGATCAGATTGTATAATTTAAATATATTTTCCCATATATGTTTTTCTATTCATTGCAGTGGCTTTAATATTTATTTGCTTGCAAGAAAATTAGCAAAATTGAAGCACATGATAAATTTTGGAAAATATCTCTAATGCATCACAAAGCAGAAAATGCATAGTTAATGCATTAAATACTGTGCCAATACAAGCATACTTGTTGGATTTTCCTTTGATATGGTCAACTGGTGCAACAAATTCAATAATCTAAATATATGTAATTGTATTTCTATAGTGAGTTTTGTCTGAGCAATTTTCCCAGTAAAGCAATGTTTTTTTAGCCCAAAGGTTAGAATGCTAAATATGTGTAAACAAGAAGGCCTATGTATGCTTTGGCATTTTGTATAACTGGTACATGTGGACTAGTTGCATGGAGGGTAAGAATGGTAGGGCTGCTATGTGTAAAACAATGCATTTGATACATTCACATTTAACAAGACCTTGCCCAAAGCATTTAGTTTTCCATATGTAGCCTGCTTCATGACTTTTACTGTTTCATGTTTATGACATACATAGCATATAACATGTACTCTTACTTTGGTATGATTTCTAAGTTAGGTTTTCTAATGAATGTAGTAATAGCGTTGGATCTCTAATACTCTACAAGGCAATAACAATTTGTCTCTATGACATTTTGCAATATTAGATTGTTCTTCTGCAAATGTCCTTTGCCTTCGAAACAATAAAAAATTTCTTTGTGCCCCAAAGCTCTTCACAGAATTTGCAGATCATATTCCAATGCATCAATCAAAGGAAAAATTTGTTTCAAGACTATATTGTCACACGTTTACATATAACACCCTTACTATTTTCACTGTCCATGCACTCAATTTTTGGAAGGTTTGCAATGTAGTGAGGCATAGATAAGCATTCTCATTTACACATGTTCACCATTAACACACTACGAGGTATTGGGATTGCCCCATACCACTAGCCTCACCATATTGTTTTTGGCGAGAATTTTTAATGATGTAAGTCCATTAATATTTGAAAGGAAATTAATTAATATTTAAACCTCCAGTCTACCTATAAAGTTGTTACTCATATTGACTTTACTTTTTATGGCCTATTTTTCATGGGCATATGTTCTTTTCTAAATTCAGGGTAAATAAAATTAATTATAATTAGTTTATTTAATTGAATGGGTCGAATTTAGAAATAGTATTTAAATATTAAAATATTCAAAAACAATATGGCATTGAAGAAGATAAAATACTTTTGACTTTTTAACTTATTACTAATATTTTTATTTTATGTCTTACATATCTAGCCAAAACGATTTATATGTTAACAAATAACTATGTTTAGTAAATCTTTTTTTAAATATAGCGTTCTTTGTTTCTCTCAATATGACATTCACTTTTCCCATTTCCCTATTATTATCTTGACAAATAAACTCTCCACCTTTATACTAAACCAATTAAATTTCTGAATTACTTTTATATAAAAAAATTATTAATATTATTTAGCAAGTACATAAAAAATATTAATTTTAATATACACTTGTTTCAACAAGTTTTAGTGCACAAAAACAATAAATGAATTTCACAATATCAATAACAAACTCCACCCTCTATATTTTTCTTTTCACATGATATAGTCCTTTATTAGTTTATGTTCATAGACATGTATACTATTGCATTCGTTGAATTTTCTTTTCAAATAGTTGCTTGGCCAATGAAATTGTATTGTTTAAAATATTTTTTTCTATTTGCTATAGTTGGGATTTAAGGATATATTTTTTGTGTTTGAAAATTATGAGTTCTCTTTTTCTATTGGTTGGAGTAGGTCTACTATTCATTTTCGTTTAAATAAATAAGGAAAATAGGGCGACATTATATATTGTGGAAAATATTTAATCAGCAGATGCAAATTGTGCGAGCTTTGTTTCATTTGTTCTACTTTTTTGTGTTCAATAAAAAACTCTTAATTTCAACTAAAATTAATCAACATATACCAGAAACTTACATTTAAGTTTTACTATTCATTTTACAAATCTTGAACTGCAAATTATGTGAAAAACATTTTGTAAATCAATTGTTGTGGCTCAACAAACTATTTTGGCCTACAAATGCTTCTAATTTAAACAAGGGGCAGAGGACTGTATCAATGCAACTGTATTCATTCTACAAAGTCACTTAAGTGACTGCCCTTGTCCTGATATCAGTACTTCTGTCCTGTTGCGATAAGAAGTATTGTTTGTTGTTATAAGGCTTGATTGTACAAATGGGTATAGTGGATGGCATATGCTATGAAACCAAGATATATGGAACAATTGAACCCAAGGAGCAGGTTACTATTGCAATAGTTTCACTTATAATTGAGAGATAATAAACAATTTATCTCTTTTTCTATTGGTTGGAGTAGGCCTATTTTCCAATTTTGTTAAAGTAAATTAGGAAAATAGGAGAACATTATATATTTTGCAACTATTTAATCATTGGATTTTGGTGGCGGGGTGGTAGGTACTAAAGCAATCAATGCATGTTTAATGCATTAAATGCTATGAGTGGTACACCAGAAACAATAGTCTACTAAATGCAAATTGTGTGAGATTTGCAGGTGGGCTTGTCGGTACACAAGTTGTGAATGCATAGGTAATGCATGAGATTTTAGAAAAGCGGTCGGGTTCATTTGTGCTAATTCTCATTTTTTTGTTGTCTATTTCAAGAAACTTGTGTGTTTGTAGCTCTAGATTCCCCTCTTCCATGCTTGTTAAGTTTGTTGATCCCTTCAATGTTGGAGAAGCCATAGAGTTTTGTTTGAGCAATTTTCCCAATAACTTAGTTTTTGTGGCTAAATCAATCACCATTAGCATTCACTTTATAACAAAACATAGGAAAATGATTGTGGAGGCATTTGAGGAATTAAATTTGTGTTCATTGCTTGAGTGGCCAACAGCCTATCAACAAAGCTCACAAATACTTGTATTTAATGTCTCGATGTTTGCAAAAATTTATCACGTTGGTCACTTTTTTTTGTGTCTTGTGTTCCATGTTTATGAATAACATACTATATGTCATGGACTATGCCCATTTGTCTAATTTCTCCCTATAACAAGAACCATTGCCTGCAATTGGAGTCATAGGCAGACATCTATATGGCTGCAAATATACTTGATTGTTGAACAAACAATTGGAAGGTGAGATTCTTGTATCATTGTTCCCCTTTGTTTCCAATGAATTTTAAGCCTTCCAATGTGCCTAAAAATTATGCCTTGGAAAAGTTGTGAAAAACAAAGCAAAAGTGTGGTTCAAGAATCTGATTCATTGAATAGATAAACGATCATAGTGAATGGCATGTCATGTAATCCATAAACATGATATTATTTTTTTCCCAAGAGCAACTTACTATTGCAATTTTTTATTTCGCTTTTCAGATAGTTGCTTCACCAACCAAATTGTATTGTTTCAAATATTTTTGTCTTTTTCCTATACTTGGAATTTAAGGACATATTTTGGGTGTTTGAAAAAAAAAAATTATTTCTTTTTCTATTGGTCGGAATACGTCAATTATTCATTTTCGTTCAACTAAATTAGGAAAATAGGAGGACATTATATATAGATTATAGAATTTGAATCGCTAGCAAGGCTTGTGTATCAAGTGCATCAAGCGCATTTCAGCAACAAAACTCACACAGTTTGCATTTAATTTTTCAATATTTGGCAGATTTTATTATGTGCATGTGTGTGTTATGTTTATGAATAGAATGTTATATGTCATAGACTATGCTCATTTTCCTAAATTGTGCATGTGACAGGAACCATTGCTTGCAATTGAAGTGAGCAACAAAGATCTATATTGTTGCACATAGACTTAGTTCTTCAACAAGAAGCTACAAGGTCAAATTCTTGTATCATTCTCCTCCTTTGTTTCCAATGAATTTTAATTCTTCCAACGTGTCTAACAATTATGTATTGGAAGAATTGTGGACAATAAAGGAGAACGTTAGTTCAAGAATCTGACTTCCCAAATAGACAAATAAGCATAGTGAATGGCATGCCATGTAATTCATAAACATGAAACTATTCTTTACCCAAAAGCATGTTACTTTTGCAATCAGAGATATGCATAACTGCAATCATGGGATATACATAATTTACTAAAACAAAAATTAATAATGGACCTAGTGCATTAATCATGCATTCACTGCTCTAATGCCAACCATCCTATTGCCAAAGCTTGTGCAATTTGCATCCAGTGATTAAATATTTTCCAAAATATATAATCTCTTGTTTTCCTAATTTACTTGAACAAAAATGAATAGTGGACCTACTCCAGCCAAGGTATTCAGTTTTCCCTTTCGTAATTCTGATCTGTCTACTATTCCTGAAACTAAAAGGAAACAATTGCATATGTACGAGAACTTTTGTCATGTTGCGACTAAAAATAGTTTTTGTTGTCGTAAGGCCTAATTGTACAAGTGGGTATAGTGGATGACATATGCTATGTAACCAAGATACATGGAACAGTTAAAGCCAAGGAGTAGGTTACTATTGCAATGGTTTCATTTGTAATTGAGAGATAATAAATAATTTATCTCTTTTAATATTGGTTGGAGTAGTCCTTTTATTCATTTTTGTTAAAGTAAATTAGGAGAATAGGACACTATTACTGAAGTAGTCAATGCATGTTTGATGCATTAAATGATATGACTGGTGGATTGAAAACAATAGTCTATTAAATGCAGATTGTGCAAGATAATATGTTATTCAAAAACATGAAACACATAAGCACATGATAAAATTTGCAAAAAAATAGACCAGCGCAATAATTTTTTTCAAACATTTAGGAATTAAATACAAATTTTTCAAACTTTACTAATAGGCTCATCACTACTTAAGCAATGAATACATAGTTAATGCATTGAATTCCTCCATAGTTGACAAGACCTTGCTCAATGCATTCAGTTTTCTCTGTGATAATTCTTGTTTGTTACAATACTCACCTACTCCTTTGCTTTCATTGTTCCATGTTTATGGGTTGCATAACATATGTCATCTACTGTACCTATTTTTCCCCTTGTCCCTTGTAGCAACAAGAAATATTTATAGTTATCAAGTATCATAAACAAGTGGATGAGCTACTCACCAGTAATGCACTGTTCCTAGAATAAAGAACATGGAAGAGGGGAACCCAGAGCTAAAAACACACAAGCTTGTCAACAAACAATAAACAAACAAGAATAAGCACAAATAAAACCCAACACTTGCCTGAGATTTCATGAATTAACTATGCATTCGCTGCTTATGTACCCACCAGTTGTCCAACACATCTCCCAAAGTTTGCATTTAATGCATTAAACATGCATTCACTACTTCAGTACCCACCAGCCCACCACCAAAGCTCACACAATTTGCATCCTCTAATTAAATATTTGCCACAATATATAATTTCCCCCTATTTTCCTAATTTACTTAAACGAAAATGAATAATAGACCTACTCCAACCAATAGGAAAAGAGATAACTCATAATTTTTAGACATAAAAAATGTGTCATTAAATCCCAACTCTAGGAAAAAGGAAAATATTTTAAACAATACAATTTCATTAACCAAGCAACTATTTGAAAAGAAAATTCAATGATTGCAATAGTAACTTGCTTTTGGAAAGAAATACTTCTAGTTGCAGCGGTATAGATGCATTGATATCAATACAAGGGTAGAAAGCATTTACTACTTTTAGAAGGTCTTATTAGAAAATTGGGAACAATTTTCCCTTGTTCCTAAAAAAAACAACATAACTAACAAGAAAAAGCTCCACTAGCTAATAAAAACTTTATTCCAAGGGCTGGCAGTGTATTTAATAACAGACTACAAACTTTAGTGAGCTATAACAATTGATTTATAAAATGTTTTTCTCAGGATTTGCATATCATACTCTAATGCATCAAACAATGGACAAATTTGTTTCAAATCAATATTCTCGTATGTTTACATGTAACTTGTCCACCTGTACGAGATGTGCAGGACATGGAAGCATAGACAAGCCTTCTCGTTCACATTTGTTTAGCATTATAACCTTATTCTAAAAGAGTATTATTTTATCAGCTATTGGGATTGCTCCCTTTCACTAACATAAGCATATCATGTTCCTCAAGGAACTTTTCAATGTCATTATAGTTTAAGATGTTGAGTTAACATTGTAAACAATATATGCACATGTCTATTCAATGAGAAAATGTCCTAAATACTAAACCTAACATGGAAATCCTACGAAAGTGGGTTACTGTTACAATCTTCTTATTTGCAATTGAAACATAACAAACAAGGCATTGCTTTGCTAAAAATGCTAACTGCATCTTCCAAGTTTTAGTGGATGCTACTGCTTACTGATTTACACACAAAAACTAAGTAACTAGAAAAATTGCTCAAACAAAGTTCAATCAAGTATCAACTGAAAGTTTGTACAATTTGCATTTCATGCCTAAATATTTGTCAAACTTTATTACTTGTTTCCATTGTTATGCTTTTATTTTATCTATCCTTTAATTCAAACTATAGTAATAAAACCATATATATTCCCTTTCATTTAAATTATTGAATTTGATCGACCAACTAAACCTATCAAATGCAAACCAAATGATTGCAATAGTATTCTAGGCCTAGCATTTACTGCATTCATTGAGAATTGATTGTTTTATGTTTATGAATAACATATAAAATTCCATCCACTATGCTCATTTGTCTAATATGTCCCTGTAATAGGAACCATTTTTTACAATTTTAGTGGAAGAAAAAAATCTACATTGCCACAAATATAGTCGATTATTGAACAAGAAAATGCAAGGTCGGATTCTTGAGTCATTGTTCTTTATTTGTAATGAAACAATTTAATGTCTATGCAAAATACCACCTCTGTTGTACTATACTTATGTGCAGAGTACTAAAGATTTAGCATGTATACATATTAAGGCCAATTAGCATTTTGAACAATCTAATACTTTATGCATTCTCAATGGATACAAGATATCAAAGTATAGAAATGATAGATGTTGATAAGTATGAATATGCAAGTTACTCACAAGTTTGCAACATAGACAATGTACTTAAAAATAAGGGGCTTTGTAGAGTAGACACATTTAAGTACAATGTTGAAGATTGTTTGTTTGATTTGTTACAAGTACTGCTAAGAAATTAGTATACACTAGTCGAACTATGAAATGGAATAGTAGATTACTTTATAAGTTGCCTTGCAAAAGTAGATAAAGATGTAATTAAATCATACAACATTGAACTAGACCCTGAAACCGTGTATAGACTGCACAAAGTGCATGATCCTGATACATATATACACAAAATGCACTTTTCCACGAAACCAGACACAAGCAACAATGAAATCAGCTTATGGGGAGATATGTTTTGTATTCAATGACTATCCAAATGCTTGAATATACAAATGTGTTTGGAAAATGACACCAGGGAGAAATTAATTGCACTTGAACAACCTAGCCAATTTTCCAACATATTCTATACTATTCCATGATGCAAACCCTCAAAAAATACATTTTGAACCTTTTGTATAGTACTATAGACATAGATAAGCATATATTGGTAATACATTCTCCAATACTATATCACTACTTTGTAGAAAAATGATGGATCAAACAAAAAGACCAACACAACAAATGCAAGACATGGAAGAAGACACAAGCACATGGTAAACAACTTATTCTATTTCCCTATCATATGCATTTCTACATTATCCATATATAAGATTTACATTTTCCTCTGTTCTTCCAGAACAAAAGTCAAAAAGACCATATCAATTGACGACTTAAATACAAAAAAAGTTGGTGACTACAAAGCAATATTGGAAAAAGTCAACAAAACACATGAGGTATTGCATGCAGATCTCACGGACCTCAAAGCAGAAATGACAATTACATTGAATATCAATGGAAACCTTGTGCAAGAACATCAACACAAAATAATTCTAGGATTGGGAGTTTCAATATCAGGCTTCCAAATTGCACATAGAACATATTATGACAAAGGGGACTGTGATTGCATACTCATATTGACAAACACAAGCATAGTTGAAAGCATGCCTCACTTTTTTGAAGACTATTACTTCGAATTTTAGATACAACTATCAACCAGCTACTAGCAACCACAGATCAGTATCCAATTAGAACAATAGGTTATTTGGTTGTTGGCACTAAGAAAGTAGGCATGTAATATGCAATTGACATCAAAGATGGCAGAGCAGAATTTGATAGAGCATAGGTGCAAATGTCTCCCTAGCATACACCACTAATCCATTTTAACCCTTTTTTATAGCATTGTGGTCTCTACTATTTTTTTTTTTAACGAAAACTAACTTTCTCATTGCCACACAGCTGCAACTGCGTGCATCTCATGAACACTAATACTTGCAAATAGAGGAATAGCTACACAGGAACAAAACTCTAGCATTTCTTTTCAAAAATATCCTAAAAAGCACAGATCAAAAGAAAACATTCCACATGGGTCAATCAACATTTATTTGAAAATTGAATAACAAAAGAATAATGGACAAACTAACTGCTTTGATGCAATCAACATTTGAGGTGACTTTTTAAATATCTTATCGCTCTCTCATTTAAAATTTTTGAAACTACCCCTTCTAACAATCTATGTTTGCATGTTTTAGGTTTCAGGCACATTAAAAGCAACAAACACACTTTCCAATCCATTTGAAGCTTTTCCCTGATTTGCAATTATAAATTCAACACTTACGGCATGCTCCAGTAGGAAAGCACTCATTGCAACCAATGTGACAAGGAAGTGAGTTATATATACTCACTTCATCCTGAAACTATCATCATAACAAATGACAAGCAAACAATCCACTGTTCAGTTCAAAACCATGTCATCCAACAACTCTTTCCCGCTCTTCAAAACATAAAATATGAAGACTACATCAAAGAAAAATCAACAGTTATATTTGCACTACGGGATTTCGTCACCAAAGGCCATTTTAGCCTCAATAAAAAAAAATGTCATTACATATGCTATTTTCCTAACTGAATGAACGTCATATGCTACAACAAGGTACAAAACAATACTGATACAAATACTTTTCTCTCTCTTCAATTTTCAAAGTATGTTCAAAATTATATAAAAATATTGCTCTTGTACTAATCATAATAATGGCATTGTAGTTGACAAAGAAACACAAGCAAGTGCAAAGCTACCTGCCATTGCATCAACCTGCACTTCTCTTTTTGTTATTCTTTTGTTCCTAGCTCTTTCGCCTATATAATTACATTTCATGTTCTATGGCTTTAAACTTCTTTCCACTTTTATTTTATAGTTGACATCTTTTTCCTTTATATGCTAGACAATACTTTATTTTCTAAATGTTCATATTAAAATGGATTAAAATTCAGTATTACAACTTTTAAGTATGTTATATGTCTCAAATATAAAACATGCATGTTTTTAATGGCCAAGTTACTACTGCAATTATTGCATTTTAATTTGACATACTTGGTTGGCCAATCAAATTTATTTGACAAACTTTATAATGTGTTTCTATTTCGCTTATTTTCCTACACAAAGAAGAGTAGCAGACCTACTCCACATGATAGGAAAAGAGATTAATGATAAATTTGAGACATGAAAGATTCACTTGATACTTGATTGAGTTCTCTTTGAGCTATTTTCCCAGTAACTTCATTTATGTGGATAAATCGATAAGCAACAACATCCACTTTATAACAAAACATAGTGAAAGAACTAGTCATGTTTACTATCGCATTCATTGAATTTTCTTTTGAAATAGTTGTTTGGCCAATGAAATTGTATTTTTTAAAATATTTTTGTCTTTTTCCTATAGTTGGGATTTAAGGAAATGTTTTTTGTGTTTGAAAATTATGATTTATCTCTTTTTCTATTGGTTGGAGTAGGTTTATTATTCATTTTCATTTAAGTAAATTAGGAAAATAGGGGGACATTATATATTGTAGAAAACATTTAATTAGTGGATGAAAATTGTGCGAGGCAACAACACCCAAAAGTTCCTTGAAAAACATGATATGCTAGTGTTAATCAAAGGGACCAATCCTAAACGAAAATGCTTGTGTATGCTTCAACATCTTTGCACACACTGTATAGATGAACCAAGTGCATGTATGCTAAGAATAGTAGGACTGGTACGTGTAAGTGTGTGACAATATTCAGTTGAGTCTGCAAATCCTGTGAACAACATTTTGCAAATCAATTATTATAACTCGCCAAAACTTTATTATCTGTTATTAAATAGGCTATTAGCTCTTACAATAAAGTTTTTATTAACTACTGTGCCTTTTTCCATTGGTTTTGTTGCTCTTTCTTAGAAATAGAGGAAAAATGTCCCCACTCTTATGTGCTCTTGCAACTAGAGGTATTGCTTACTATTACAATCCCTCATGGGGGAAATAGATACAGTACATGGAATATGCTATGCAACCAACAAACATGAAATTGTTGAAGCCAAGGAATAGGTTAAATGCAAATTGTATAGGCTTTCTTCTTAGCCTAATATACCCTACAACAATAAATGCGTTGACCAATTTCATGCATACACCAATTCTTTTTTTGACTAAGGTTACAATGCTAGATATGTGTAATTGTTTCCTTTGGAATTCATACACAATAGGCATACGAGAATTACGAAAGGGAAAACCGAAGATTGCAAAAGTCGCTTGCTTATGGAAAAAAATTAGACAAATTCAAACAATTCGCTTAATCTTCCCAAACATTCGAAGAATAAAACTTCATTGGAAACAAAGGAGAAAAACATTTGATATTCTAACCTCCCAATCTCTCCTTCAAGAATCAAGTATATTTTCAGCTCTACAAGTCTTTGTCTCCACTCCAATTCCAAAAAATGGTTCTTGTTACAAGGACAATTTAAACAAATGACCACAACCGATTACACATAATATGTTATTCATAAACATAAAACAAAAAAGCACATGACAAAATTAACAAGTAAAATGCAAAACTGTTGCAATCAATGCATTTGATGCATTTACAGTTAACAAGACTTTTCCCAAAGCATTTAGTTTTCCATATGTAGCCTGCTTCTCGGCTTTTACTATTTCATGTTTATGACATACATAGAATATGTCATGTGCAATTACTTTGGTAGGATTTCTAGGTTAGGTTTTCTAAAAAATATAGAAATAGCCATTTCCATTTGTTTTACCAAATAGTGAAAGTTCTTGTACATTCAATCTCTGATACTTTACAAAGCAATAACAACTCACCTCCATCACATTCTGCAATATTTAGTTGTTCTTCTGCAAATGTCCTCTGCCTTCGAAACAATAAAACACTTCTCTGTGCCTCAACATTCTTCAAAAAAATTGTAGACCATATTATAATGCATCAATCAAAGGACAAATTTGTTTCTAGTCTATATTCTCACACATTTACATGTAACACCCTTGCCATTCTCACTATCTATGCACTCAGTTGACATCTGGAAGGTATGCAACATAACGAGGCATACAGAAGCATTCCCATTTACACTTGTTCACCATTAACACACTACGAGGTATTGGGATTGCTCCATACCACTAGCCTCAACATATTATTTTTTGCGGGACTTCTCAATGATGTAACTGCATTAATATTTGAAAGTAAATTAATTAATATTTAAACCTCCAGTCTAGATATAAAGTTTTTATTCCTATTGACTTTACTTTTTATGGCCTATTTTTCATAGGCATATGTTCTTTTCTAAATTCAGGGTAAATAAAATTAATTATAATTTATTTATTTTAAAAAATGAATTTAATTTAGAGATAGTGTATAAATATATTATAAAAAAATAGAGATGGTTAAAATATTCAAAAATATTACTATTAATTGAAAATTATAATATGGTATTAAAGAAGATAAAATACTTTTGAATTTTTAACTTATTACAAATATTTATATTTTATATGTCTTGTATATAAAAAAAAAAAAAAATACTTTTATATTTTTTAATATCTTAATTTTGTAAAATGCTTTTAAATTTCCAACCTATTACTAATATGTTTATTTTATGTCTTGTATATAAAATAAAATAAAATACTTTTATATTTTTAATATCTTCATTTTGTAAAATGCTTTTAAATTTTTAACTTATTACAAATATTTTTATTTTATGACTTACATATCTAGTCAAAATGATTTATATGTTTACTAACATTTATATTTTATATGTCTTGTATATAAAATAAAATAAAATACTTTTATATTTTAAATTTCTCCATTTTGTATAATGCTTTTAATTTATTATTTTATATTGCTTACATATCTAGTCGAAACGATTAAAATGTTAACAAATAACTATGTTTACTAAATATTTTTTTAAATATGGCCTTCTTTGTTTCTTTCAATATGACAATTGCTTTGCCCATTTCCCTACTACTACCTTAACAAATAAACTCTCCACTTTCACACTAAACCAATTTAAATTCCTAAATTACTTTTATATAAAAAATTATTGATATTATTTAACAAGCACACAAAAAATATGAATTTTAATATACACTCATTCCAACAAGTTCTAGTGCAGAAAAAAAATAGACACATCTCATAGTATCAATAACAAACTCTAGCCTCTATATTTTGCTTCTCACATGATATAGTCTTTTATTTCATTGGTTTTGTTTTTCTGTGTTCAATACAAAAATCTAAATTTCAACTACAATTAATCAACATATACTAGAAACTTACATTTAAGTTTTACAACTCATTTTACAAATCTTCGACCATATTTTCCTTTCCCCTACCAACCTAGAAACTTCTTGCTTGGCGGTAGGAACTCGACGCACTGCGTCACTTGTTTATTTAACATAATTATTATATAAATCTAGTTATGTTTTAAATTATATTAATCAAAAAGTAACCATTTTTTTATATATAATTTATTAATTATTTAATCAAAAGTTAAATTATTAAAATTTATATTATATTATAATTATTACGTAACATATTTTTTTTACTGAATCTTATCATTATCTCCCCCTCCCTCCCTCTCTCACCCTCTCAACCCCCCTCTCTCTCCCCCCTTCCCTTTG
>VDFB02132628.1:0-11222 GCA_007258455.2 Sequoia sempervirens
CATTTATGAATTATGGTGTTAAGTCTTTAATTGAACAACAAACATCAACCCATGAAGCACTCAATGATAAGGAACAACAGAGATTAACCCATTAGAGGGACATAAAAAATATGAAATGACAGTGTACAAGATATAGGAACTTTCAAACGTGTCATTTTTTTCTTCTAACACGATAGATATAAACCCTCTCAATAGACACAAATTTCACCCTCATCAAACAATTTGAGCAAATGAATAAACAACACAAAAATGATAGTGTAAAAGATATAGGAAATTACAAATGCCTCCTTTTTTGACAGATTTCACCCTCATCAAACAATCTGAGCAAATGAATAAACAACGCAAACAATCCTTTGCTCGACAACCTTAATAACTAACACCACAATCCATTAATGATGACTGCACTCAATCTATGACAATAAATGAAAATTAGGGGCTAACAAATGCTAAATGTCCTTGCTAAAATGCCATGCATTGACAAAAACACTATGTGCGAAGACACGACTATATCAAAGAACATTACAAAGCCATGAAATATTTCCAATAGCAACAAAACATTACCAATTGATGAAATGATTTTATATCGAGACATTTTGCAATTATTTAGACCTAATTTTTATTTTTATTTAATAGATTGAAGTGCAGTTGGCATGCATGCATGTAGAGAAAAGATTAGTTTCATTCTTAATTGTGGCTAGCAGAGAAGGTTACATTAATGAATTATGGTGTTAAGTCTTTAACTCAACAATATAGACTAACCCATAAAATCACTCAAAGATAGGGAAGAGTAGACATTAATCCATAAAATGCAAAGAACAACAAACAATAGACATTAACCCATAAAATGCAAAGCTGTAAAAAGCTATAAAACGATACTGTAAAAGATATAGGAACTTACAAACGCCTCATTTTTTGCTTCCAATATGATAGACATAAACCCTCTCAACAGACACAAATTTCACCCTCATCAAACAATCTAAGCAAATGAATAAACAACGCAAAAATGTCAATGTTAAAGATATAGGAACTTACAAACACCTCTTTTTTCGCTTTGAATATGATAGATATAAACCCTAAATGTATCTATTTCTGGATCGCGGAGTGTGATCCAAAACGTTGATGAAAAAAAAAAGCTTTAACACAATCAAATCAAGAAATAGATACATTCAGTAATATGGATTGTGGAAATTTATTATAATAGATATAAACCCTCTCAAAAGACACAACTTTCACCCTTATCAAACAATCTAAGCAAATGAATGAACAACGCAAATAATCCTTTTCTCGACATACTTAAAACTTCACACCATAAGCCATTAATGACACCTGCACTTTAGTCTATTCACAATAAATGAAAATTAGGGACTAATAAATGCACAATGTCCTCATTAAAATGCCACACATCGACATAAACACTGGGTATGAAGACACAACTATATCAAAGAACATTACAAAGTCATGAAATATTTCCAAGGGAAAAAAAAATTAGGAATTGATTAAATTTTTCCCTTTCTTGTCTCGAAAATAATTTGCAATTAGAAAAATATAAAACCATGAGGAAAATACCAACAACGAATGAGAAAATTGCAAAAAAAAAGCCAGAATTCCCTATTAATAAAATATTCCCACAAATTGCTCAGATTGGCATGGTGTGTTGGTTTAAAGGTGGCATTGTTGTTCTTGCCACCAAGGTTCAAACCCCATTGGGGCGGTATTGTTGAATGGTTGTATTCCGGTTCATAGCTCCGGTCAAAAGCGTTTACCCCTTAAATAAAAAATCCCACAAATTATAACATAAACATTAGTAGTAATAATTTTGAACGCACGCATTAATGGATATGAGCACACCAAAAACATTAGTCACCACAAGCCATTAATGACTACACCTTTAAAGCCCATATCTCACAATAAATGAAAAATAGGAACTAATAAATGCACAATTTCCTCATTAAAACGTCACGTGTCGATAGAAACACTCAGTGCGAAGACACGACTATAACAAAGAACATTACAAAGTCATGAAATATTTCCAATTTAGCAAAACAAAAAGAAAATTGTAAAAAAGTGAAAAAGCCAAAATTCTCATTACAAAATAATCCCACAAACCATAGCATAAATATTAGTAGCATGATTTCCGATGAATGCACCAAAAACATTAAGTCTTCCAACCTAAAAGACAACGAAGTAATAATACAATTGTTTAAAACACTTCAACAACCCAAACTTAAAATGTTAAAAGGGCTGTGGTATGCAATTTTCCCCCGTGCATATACATTGCCTAATATAGAAAATGTAACAAAGAAACTAGTGTAGGTGAGTGCCAATTTAAGGGATATTCGTATGAGTGTATAAAAAGAATAGCCGTGGAGGACAACGAAGCATGAAAACGACATAAAACCGTATCTTCTAGGAATTCACGTTCCACCTGTTTTTGACCGTTGGCGTCGTTTTGTCTGGTTGTGTGACACCATTGGAAACAGTAATTTTGGGGTCCACAATGCCATAATACTTAATTAAAATTTCAATTGTTTCCTTCAACGTTAACATTACATTTATTCTAGTGGCATGTAACCAATGAGATTTTTACTGAGTTGTCTGTTTCACGGGCGCCACCCCTTTACCCGTGCCGGCCTTTTTTCTTTTATCAAAAGGATGTTCCATCGATTCTCTCTCACCATAGCTAAACTGCCTAAAAGATAAGAAAACTTAAATAGACCTTTTTTCTACTAGAAGCTAAATACGATTTATGTTTATTTCTTTTCATCATCTTGAGTTTTTTTTTTTTTTAATTATTATTTCACATTTTGTGCTCTTTTGTACTTTCTAGTAAAAAGTGTATAAAAATCAACAGACACCCCCTATTATACAAGGAAAATCACATAATTAATAATGATTTTTCCGACTATTTCAAGCCCCAATCACTTTTTATTGAGTGAGTCATTTTGATCTTTATAATAATTGTAACAAGAAGTTTATTTGCTAATATTGATCAAGATTTATAATTTACAAAAAAATAAATCTAAAGAGGTTATATTTTGTTGAGTGCATTGCATCTCATTTATATCATAAAGGATGAGGTAGGAATTGTGCACCAAGAAAATTTGGTGGAATGATACTCCTTTGTTCTTAACACTTAATCAAAGAGGTCTTATTATTTGACAAACATGTTTTTTTGCTAATTGTATTAAAAATGTCTTCTTAAATAGTATTATGTGCTTGATATGTTTTGGACATTAGAATGCACTATGTTAGGTTGTTTTTCTTTATTTTATTTTTTGGGCTTGCTAGAAAAAAATGGCCAATTATTTTTCTTCTTATGAAAGAGCCCTAGATTCAAATCACTATATGGATGTTGTATTTAAAATGTATGGGATTTTAAAATTGTTGACCAACATTTGTTGTAATTGGGCTTCTGTAAATTGAAAATTGTGTCATCATATATTTGATATACAAATATAGTATATTGT
Organism: Sequoia sempervirens; assembly: GCA_007258455.2. NCBI lineage: Eukaryota > Viridiplantae > Streptophyta > Pinopsida > Cupressales > Cupressaceae > Sequoia > Sequoia sempervirens. Next base: position 3,468 of record VDFB02132628.1, read on the forward strand.
AAACTATACAAAAAAATAATAGTTAGATGAAATCATGCCCTCAAAATATATTTGTCACATTGAATTTGTGGTTCAAGATGGATCAATAAAGATAAAAATGTTGGCGTAAATAGGTAATTTACCTAACTAGTTAATTAGTGGGGTCTTATTCACATGTTAAGTCCACTTAGGTCGTACACATATTTCTAGAAGTTTTAGTTGTCTAGATAAAATCTTATCCTATCTTATCTATTTAAGTTTTATTTAATTCTGGTGTCCTAGGTCATTTAATAATGACTCATGTCATTTAATAATGGCACAAGTCATTTAGTGTTTTGCATTAGGTAGTTCATCACACCTTGTCTATATAAGCAAGGTCATTGTACAATTTTATAACATACCTCATCATCATATTTGATAGATCTTAATATCAAGCAAGCTCATTTCTTGCATACTCTCTTGTGAAAGGTTTTCATTGTTTTTGCAAGTGGTCTTGGGTATTGAGAGCTAATCTTCAGTTCCTACATGGTATCATAACTATGGCCATACAAATTCCTTGCAAATTTGAGGATAGATCTATTGTTAGTGAGATATGTTGGTGAGTTTTAGCAAGATTGATTATGCTCTTTCCTCACATCATATGGTGATACGAGGAATCAAAATACTTAAAAAAAAGAGCACCAATTTTAGGGGTTTCCTCTTTGAGGATTTCTATTGTAGGTTAATTTTAACATGTGTTGGAGATAATTTTAGCTTACCATTAAGTCCAAGGCATTTAAGAAAGTCAATATTGGCTTTCATTTCATCAAAATTTGACATATTTTTCCAAATCTACAAGTTTGAAGTTAGGAGGTGGTTGCCAAATCTGGGAGGTAGCTAATTTTTTGAAGCACTTTAGGCCAAAAAAACCCTACCATTGCATTCAAAAGGCCGAAAAAACTTAAGATCGCCTTTAAATTCATCAAAATCAAAGACTTTTTCCTCAAGCCCTTAAAGGTGTTTTTTCAAAAAATTATCAGCATTTTCGTCTATACGACTATACGAAATTCGTATAGTATGGTATTGAAACGTAGTGATCATACAGTATATTCTATGGAATATTCACTAGGTCACATTGGTTTGTGTCATTAGGTTACACATCTACGTAATTATGCACATGATCGTTGTTAGTAGGTATACTATAGAAGAAAGGCAACTTGCTTGATTTGGGGAATAATTGATGATAAATTGGACTTAATGAGGCCTTGGTTTAGTGTTGTGAGGTGTTTTTCACATCCACACTAGGTCTTGGAGCTTTGCAAATTAAATAAAATGGATTTATTGATGTCTTGTGAAGGTGTTGTGAAGTGTTGTAACACATTTCTACAATTTTCTAGACCATTCTTCTTATAATTCATCTTAAATGTCACCTTTTTATCCCTTATATCAAGTCCCATTTTAAAAGTTTTGTAAAGTCTGCAACAATATTTCACACCCTTTCTAGGCTTATTCACTATTTACACCCTTCTTATGCTTTATTTGCCCCCTCTTTATGCACCTGCTAGGGTTTAATTAAGGTATTTTTTAATAAACCCGGACAAACAACATTAAAATGTGACTTAATTCTAACACTCCACTTCTTGTAAAGTTTAGAGGGGACCCATTCAATCTTTGGTGGTGTCTTGAAAGTCCTCTTGGCTCCAAATTCAAAAAATATTTCAAATTCTTCGGTTTTATCTTCAAAAAAATACTTTATGTTAGCCTGTGATGATGTATTATTGAGTTATTAGGGCATAATTGTGTATAAATAAGTGTTTTTCCATCCATTTTAACCCCCATTCATCCATTAACTCATTTTCACAATTCATTCATCATCTATCTTCTCCATCAAGCCAAGCAAGTTAGGGTTTCATCATTGCAAGTCATTAAGTTAGCTTCCAAAGACATTCAAGGGCAGATTATTCATGTTTTGCTGTAGAAATTCAAGGTCAATCATCATGGAAAGGTAATCAACTCCATTGTTGCATGATTCATTACATTCTTTCTCTATTTTGGTTTAATTACCTAAAAGGGGTTTGACCAAGGCAAACCCCCATGCTACTAACATCCAACATTTCTCTTTTCTTGTCTTGTGTTTGTAGATTTAGGCATCTTGGAAGCTTAGAAATCATCAAGAATCAAGTCACAAAGTTGTTTAAGTCTTCTCTTCTTTGTCCAAGTCAAAATATAACCAAAAAGTCATTTTTAGGCCCAAATCTGATAGTTTCAGAATATGACACCTAGAGAAGCAAAAAGTGCAAATTTAAAGTCTTATTTCACCTTTGAATATTCAGTGCTCAGTGGACTCATTCTCCATGGGTGGTGAATGAGTCCCACTACCGTGTCAGCTTTTGGTTTCTCTCGCATTTTAGATACCCTTTGCCTCAAAACAGTTTTGGGAAATAGCTTTGTGTAAACTAGGACTGATTCACCCAGAATGGCTAATGAGTCCCACTAGGCCTAAAAGTTAGCATCAACAACATTCTAGAAGCCATTTGTAGTTTTCATCCATATTCCAGGTGCACACTTTCAGTCTCATCCATTTCTATTCATTCTTGTTCACATTTCTAGGTGTTTTGCATTACACAATGTGTTTTCTCAAACAAGTTATATTTCTTAGGTTTTGCATTAATAATCAATCCATTTTATTAGTTTCTTGCACTTAGATCATTGCATTTAGACATAATTTCATCATACATATCTTAGATTGAGTGAACCACCTAGATTTTTGGGTGTGGGATCTATCTCTTTCCATTAGGTGAAAGACCCTAATTGAGCAAGAAAGAGACATAGCATTCCATACATCTTAAAATCTATGGTTTAGTAGGTATGAAATTTCAGGTACGAATGTCAATTTAAATTTATTTTAATATTTTATTTATTGTTAGTTTTTCCAAGATGTTGGTCATCATAAAGGTTTTATGGCCAATGCCCAATCACTTAGGCTTGCAAGCAATGTGGGGCACCCACCTCCCAGTGTAGGTGGTGCCATCCTGAGCACCACCCTCCCATCACTTTGTGAGCAGCGTGAATTTTTTAAAAAGCTACCATCACACCTATCCTCTATGTATGGTCACATTGTGACTAGGCACTAGCCCCCAGAGGGCTAAATCTTTTGGCCTAGTGTCCAAATTGGGTAGTTTTACTACGGGCCATATCTTACAATCAAGGAGTCATTTTTTTGTAAATGAGATATCAACATAAATTTGGTATCATTTACTTTACAGTGGTGCAGGTCATTTTGACAAAAAAAAATGTAGGTACATTTTATTGTAGACTAAAGCTATATTCCCATTTGGACCTCCGAGGTCATAATTTTTTGCCTGGATCTTTGTTTTTCATGAGTTTTACAACATAAAAAAAAAGGAATCAAGGAGCTATATCATTGTACACATGCATTTTTCCTAATTTCAGCCCTAGGTATCATTTATTCATATTTTAGCATATTTGTATGAACCAGCTAATTACTTGGACATCCTAACTCCTGAGGAGGTTCTATCTTTTTGGGAAGGCTTCATTTGTCATATACATCATGTTTTGGGGTTTCTAATTGATGTTGAATGTTTGAGTTTTTGTAATTTGGAGATTTCTCATAGTTCATTATGGGTTTTTCATTCCATCATTCTCTAATTATGTTGAAAAGGGGAAACTATAAACAATGGAGAGATGGCATCATAAAACATCTATGTTGGCTTCATATGTTGTCACATTTGTATGGTCTTGTTCCCCCTCTAGGTACTAATAGTAAGAAATTAGCTTGGAATTGCAAAAGAGATCATGTCTTAGGAGTTATTAGTATGCATGTTGATGAAATTTTGAATGCTCTTGTTCATTTTGAGTGTCCTCATGCTCTTTGGACTAAAATTTAGGAGATCTATGGAGATTTTGATACTCAACCATTCCCAAATGATCTTGTTTTAGATTTTCTAGTGTCTCTTAATTTTTCAAAAAGGATACCCTATGATTATGATACTATTTAAGAGTTTGATTATTTGAAGCACTTTGAATATTCATGAGGATGATGAGGTTTCTTCAAATGCTCCTTCTTCTCCTTTAGAGGTAGTTTTGGTACCTTCATCTTTAGTGATTCCTTGCACAGAGTTACTGATTGAGGCTCCCATAATTCCTATTTAGCAATACCATTCATCCTTTATTGGTGATTCATTGATAACTTTCCATGATTCATTCCAATAGGTGTCTCATTGTCTTCCTAATTGAGATTCCTATTTATGAGACATTCCACCTTTGTTTGTGGGATCTCACATTTCAAATTTGGAGGAAACATTTTAGGGGTTATCTCTGGGAGCCTCTTTGATAAAAATCATTGCACAACTATTGTTAAACCATCTTTTTCTTTAGATATTGTTCAACATTAGTTTTTGAATAGTCATGGTTTTCCACCTTCTTCATTGATTAGGTATGTGCCTGATTTGATTGTGGCATCATCATCTTTAGTGAACAAGGAGACACATGTGCATCTTTCAAATCCATCATCATAAATCTTTATTCTTCTTTCTTTTAATTTCTATCTGGAATGGGAATCATTCGTTCATTGGTAATTGGTTTTGTTTCTTCTAAAATGGAGACAACATTATACATTTAGACACTTACCATTTTTGAAAGAGATTATACATTATGGGGGGTTACATAGTCTATCTCTTTACCTTTTATGTGGGGTCATTAATTTTATATTCATGATGGATGTAGTCCTTGGGGGTATCATTAAGTCCCTCCTTCATCGTCTTTTTTAATTTCTTTTCTCTTTTGGAGAGGGGGTTTTTCCCATGATGTAGTTTTCTCCTTTTCTCTCTTTGTGAGAGATTGCATTTGTACATGGGTACCTAACATGGCCTCATATCTAAGACCCATCTTTGCATCTTTACATCATTTGCATAATAATTTATTCTCCCTAAGTATTCTTAAGGGGGGTGTTGGTGTAAATAGGTAATTTACCTAACCAGTTGATTAGTGGGGTCATATTTACATGTCAAGTCCACTTAGGTCCTAGGCATATTTCTAGAAGTTTTAGTTGTCTAGATAAGATCTTATCCTATGATATCTTTTTAACTTTTGGTTAAATATTGTGTTCAAGTTTATTTAATAATGATTTGTCATATAATAATGGCACAAGTCATTTAGTGTTTTGCAAATTAGGTAGTTCATCACACCTTGTCTATGCAAGCAAAGCCAGTGTACACTTTTGTAATATACCTCATCATCATATTTGATAGATCTTAATATTAAGCAAGTTCATTTATCATATACTTTCTTATTGAAGGTTTTCATTGGTTTTTAGGTCTTAGGTATTGAGCTAATGTTCAACTCCTGCAAAAAAAGGTAACAATATACTATAATCATTATCATGAAATTTGTTGAAGAGTAAATTCTATAAAATCTAGTTGGGAACTTAAACAAAAGAAAAGAGAACACAAAACATTAAGTAGTTAATGCTATAAATTCATGGTATCACAAAAGTTGAGATAGATTTCGCATATTCTTAGTTGCCTAATAACTTGAATATTTCATCTATAATTGATTTAAAAGTCACTATTTAATTATTGTTTCTAGCTATTTTGTGATTAGAGGACACAATTTGATAGTTATGGACAATTTGTCTTTTAGTGGCTTCACTCTATGTTTCTATATGTAGACACCTAAATTTGGATACTTACATTGGTCGAAATTTGTCCCTTTTCGTCTAAACATCCTCTTATTTGTGTTAATTAGGTAATATTTCTATTATCTAATTAATATCATTAAATTCTGCCAAATCCCTAAGGTATTTAGTTAACAATTAAATACCTTACTCTTTAATCACCCTTTCGTCAAATGAATTAAATAAATATGACATTTATTTAATTCCTCACATGTTACATCCTTTTCTTAATCTTAATCAACCTCCTAATTTCATCATTAGGGATGTGCACATGTCTAATCCTTGATTAGGATGTGTCACATCCTCCAACTTTTGCAGGTTGGCTTCTAATCTTCTTTAACCACTAATTATCTTCTAATTATTGATCAGTTAAACCTAATCAGTACCTTGGTCAACTCTCCCCATCCCCCAAGGAATTTTTAATTCCTTTTTATTCATCCAAGACTCCCCATCCCCCAAGGAATTTTTAATTCATTTTTTATCCTTCCAAGACTCTCCTTATTCCCATGCAAGTTCTAGAACCTTTGACTTGTCACATCACTCACATGTGCCAAAGTCTTCTAGAACCTTTGGCTTGTCACATCAGTCACATGTGGGGAAGTACTTAGCTTTTTAAGGACCTAGTCTTATCGAAGGTGCTTCTCACCTCTCATTTTGGGAACCTTGTCTTATCCACAAGATCTCCCAATCATGTGAATTTAAAATTCACTTTTATTCATCGAAGATTCTCCTCTTCCCCATGTGATCATTGAGAGGTCATATCATCCCCTTTTCCAAGTTACTTACAAGTACCCTCCCATCACATTTCATCTTCCACTTAATGTGTCCTTATCCATCTTGCCCATGGTGGCAAGATCTCAACCGTATTCTCTCCATAAAATGAAGGATTTTTTTTTCATTCTAATTCATTATGCATTCACAACACAACTCATTCAACATTCAACCAACTTTATTTCTCAAGCCTATACTTGCATCTTCTCATACCCGCCATTGTTGCATACCTTAAGCTCTGATTGCATCTATCTTGTTCATTTTCTCAACTACCCACATCCTTCATTTTAATCCCCATCTTGCATGCATCGATTTTCATCCACTTTCATCTGTCTTGCCATCAAAAGGAGCACACAAAATCAACCATCAAGGGCCAGCCAAAAGATCAATTCAAGACAAGGTAAATATCTATTTTTTGTTATCTTTCTTTGTTTTGAATTCAACTAGGCTAATCTCGAGGTGTTAGGTGTTGTTTCCTTCATTTTAGCACTTTATTTTGCATTATCTAGACTAGAGGAAACTTCTCTTGATCACACTATAGTTTCACTTTGCATTTTGGTGTATCTACTCTTAACTATCCTAATGCATTTTTCATGATTTTAACACTCTAGCATTCCATTTATTTGATAGGGGGTCAATCTTATAAGCTATTATGTTATACATCTAAGTAATAATCCTTGTTTTTTAGGCCTAACACACTTCTTGTAGATCCTTTTAGATTAAATATATTTTGGTAGATCCACTCTGCATTTTGGCATATTTTTTACATATCAATGGTGTTGATTTTCATCCCTGTCAATGTATTTTTAGCATTTTTTGACCAACTAACTCTTAGTTTTTTGTTAAAAATAAACTTTATAAATCTCATCTTAAACAAATTTAAATCACTTCTTATCTAATATTTGTCATTTTATATGTACATATCATGTTTTTAGGCACATGTTTTCTGATTTCACATGTGTGCTATATATTTCAATAGTTTAAATACACTTGAATTAGAAAATGCACTTTTCATTGGACTAAAAAATCTACTAATTAGTATATCCACAATCTACTTTAGTGAATATGCAACATATTTCAATTTTTCTCACACCTTTTTTTTAGTGATTATGTTATTCCCCAACTCATCAATGACTATTGGTGTTAGTGTGGTTCATTAAATTTTTCCTTGATTATTTCAATGTCTAATCCCTTGATTGTGCAACTTGAAATTGTTTATTCAAGATAAAGATCCAAAATTACTAAAACTTTTATTTTTAGAAAATGTTTTTCTTAGAAAAATTATTTTCTCACTAATCTAAGCACATTTCAATTTCTTAAGGGGAATTAAT
>VDFB02132632.1:0-68262 GCA_007258455.2 Sequoia sempervirens
TGGAAAAATACACAATCTGGTGAAAGAATCAGGTCAATATCATTCATGACTTGAAAGTTATTCAAGTTCCAATTTCTGCTTTTTGCCCTGAAAACCTTCCGAGCTCAGTTTGAGGCACCAAACGATCCTGGATGGGCCTGAAAATTTGCAGAAACGCCAAAGTAGTCTGCCAAAGGCCTACTTTGTAGAAAATCATCTTTTCGAGAGCTTTCTGAAAATGTATTATCATTGAAGATCCGACGGTCGGATTAAAAGTTATGGCTGCCAGAAGTTGGTGCATATTTTAGAAATGTGCTAATTTTCAACCGTGAATTTAAACTTGAATTTCAAATTGTAATTTTGGCGTCAAACCGTCAAAATCTTATCTCGAAGGTTGTTTTTAGTTCCAAACTGAAATGGGTCTATTTAGGGGCTTGTTTCTCATTTTTGGGTAACTTTTTGGGGAAAGAAGTTCGCATGCTGTGAAAGGGGATCTAGGTAATTTTCTGTAAGTCTGTAATTTGCATGTAATACAGAGCTTGGGGATTTGAGATCCTTCCGCGATGTAAGAAATTCACATTTATGAATAAAATATTATTCTCTGCTTTGTGAGTGTATTTCTCGCGGTTCTGCTTTCTCCCCTCGGCCACACAAATGTTTTTATCAACTTTTGTGATTCACTGACAATGAGAAAACATTGTAGAACTTACTACATAATTGTTGGTGTATAACTCAACATGAGTTATTCTAACATAATCATAATTAGTAGCTTTCCTCACATGTGGAAAGACTAAGTCTCCTTAGATGTGTCACTAGTCGATGTGTCAACTCATTTTTGACACATCATTGCTACATAGAAGGGAGGTTGAACTATTGAGCTAGTCTCATGGGTTCTCATCTGCCACCTTTCCTATTCTTGTGGAGTCTTGTTGTAGAATTTGTCTCAAGTTTCACCTATAAATACCTTATTGGTTGTAAAGCTAAATATTCAATTTCACTTGCAATCTCGTGCTTGTTTTTTTTCCATGATCTTGGCAGTTTCCACAATAATGAGAATAGAGAATAAAAAAATGAACATAAAATAAAACTCTAAATGTTGAAATAATAATAATAAAGTCAAATAGAAATCAAATTCAATATAATGAAAACAAATAACATAATAGAAAAGGAAGGAAATAAAATAAAATTCAAAAATATTAACCACTCTTGAAATATGCTCAACAATAAAAATGATGATTAAAAAAAGAAAAGAAAATGATATTAACAAAAAGAGTCCAACTTAATGGTTAATGATAGGAAATCTAAGACATTATTATCAAAAAATAATAAAATTCTAAATAATTATGAAAGATAATGATAACAATAAATTTATATTTATATGTTTTTAGAATTCTACATGTTAAAGAATTTCTCAACATTTGTTATCCTAAAATTTCAAAAAGATATTAAGAATGTTTTTCAAATGCCAAAGTGAAAAGGAATGTGAAGATCTAAAGAAGGAAGATCTTATATGAGTTGATATAATTCAAAACATTATTCATTAGTAATAGTGTTTTAATTTTATTTTTTTTATAATTATAAATTAAAACTTAATACATGTTTATACCTACAACAAATTAGACAATACATTATTTTATATATTAAATAAAATTTTCAATATATAAATAATATTTACTTTTTAATTCTATTATTTAAAAAAATTCATTTTGAAATTCATTTTTTAATAAGTTAAGATATTGTTAATAGATTTGTGTAGTATATGCAAGATACAAGTGTATGGAGGTTAGATAAGGAACACATTATTAAATGGAAAATATGTTTATCAAAATCTATTAAATTATATTATAGAAAATTTATGATGATCATAAATATAAAAACACATAACATATATTTTCAAATTTGTTTTAAAAAATAAAAGATTAAATAATTATAGATTTATTTTCAATATATTTATTTTGTATGCTTTTAAATAACATTTTAATATATTTATACTATAATATAATTTATAATTATTATTTTATTATTTATTATAATTAAATTAATATAATTAAAAAATATATAATTTAAATTAATACAATTAAAAATATATAAAGAAAAATGAGGCATTCCATTTTATTAAAAGATATTCTTTAATAAATCTTATTATATTTCCCAGAGAAAATAAATCTCATTATATTTAAAAATAATATAAAATATTACAATGATGAAGGCACAAATAAATTAAATTTTACGTAGTTGAAATATGTTCCGAATTAGAGCATGGCCTGTTGACAGGACAACTTACGGAAGATAGAGTTTGCACAGTGGGCAAAAGAAACGAGGCAGCTGCATCCATGCCGATGCATCCATGCCCCAATGCATCCATGCCCTTTTGTAGGCTGTGTAGCCAGTGCCGGACAAAAATGCACCAACGGAAAGATTGATGGAGGATGCTGATGGAGCTAGACAACAATGGATGGATGGACGGCAACAGATAAACGAACTGTGGTTTTAAAAAAGAGCGCCAATTTTCAAGCGGGATATTTAAAATTTGAAATGCTTCAATATCCCGTAGACCCATTCTAGCCATTTTCGTGCAGGCAGGGAGGAATATGGTGGACAACATCTGTGATGGAAATAGGTATATTGATCTTGGGCTTTCTTTGCTGCATAAAATCATAATGCTCTTCTCCCCCTCTATTATTCCTTTCATTTTTTCTGACAGGAGATTTGGCATGCTATTTGTAGAATGTTTCTCCTCCTCCGCCAAAATTGTTGTGACTGCTTTTATTGGAATCTAAAGGATATAATGTGCTTGTTTTTGGGTGAGATTAAGAGAATGTACTCAAAGGAATCAACGTTGTATATAGAATACAAAAGGGCAGATCAAGGTATGCAAAATCTCCTTTTCTCTTTTTGATTGTCTAATATTTTTATGGTTGTGGCATAATAGTGGAATGGTTTTTGAATCTGTATTTTTAGTACCACCCACCAAATCTAGGAAAATGAGTCACCTATCACATGTATGGAAATAAATAGAATGGCTCTCCTTTCCTTTTAGAGAGCGAGCAATTGAAGGATTCATCCAAAGTGGGGTGGAGAGTAGCACCTATCTCCTCTGCCTCCAGAGCTAAACATGTAACTGCTCTCTCAATAACCATAGATTGTCTGATCTTCATCCAAAATGAGACGTATAATTTATCAAATTATATTTTCAACATTAGAATTGTGTGCATCAACATATAATATAAGAAGAATTCCATTTCTCTCTTTGATTATTTAATTTTTTTATGGTTGTGGCATAATGGTGGAATGGTTTTCGAATCTATATTTTTACAGGTACTTTTGAAATATTCTCCCTTAATTTTTTCCTCAAAATTAACATACAAATCAACAACCAAACACTGATTAGCATTAGCCCTAAATACAAATCAACAAAGAAGATAACTCTAATCAAGAATGTTCACCAAGATCCCAATGTGGGTGAAGTGATAGCATATGGTCAGAGGATCGTTAGGCATAAACATAGCTGAAAGTATAATTAATTTACTAAAGTAGGCATCCACAAGTGGTGGGAATACTCCACTTATTCAGTGGGTGAGTTCATAACAATTATTAGGCGACAAGCCAGATTTTGAATCCACTCTTCCACTTATTAATGTGGGGGGGAAACTGTCCACACAACCACTTATAACGTCAGGGGGGAAATTATAAACAAGAAAGATGTTTATTCTAAAACTCAACCACTCAATTGTGGGAGTGTAAAACTAATATAAAATTGCAGAAAATAAAGAAAGAGTTGTTAGTACTACTAACTAGCTTTACAAAGAATAATAATAGTTGCAAATGAAATAGATAAACTTTCAAAAAAAACATTAAATAGTTAGAGTAACACTTCCTCTAACATTTACAATGATATAAGATGAAGAAATGAAGCTCAAACCAACAAGTACAATTATTTAATAAGTTTGATATAGAAATAATGTTAATAGAAAATCAGACCAACAATGTCAAACCTCATAGAAATAGATGTAACTTCTCTGAATCAGCTCAGAATGCTCCCAAACACCAAGGAGAAATTGAACTAGAAATAGCGGGAACAATAGGCATGATTCCCAAGGCAACAAGCATGAAAGGTATGACCCTATTGAAGAAGTCAACCTTCTCTAGAAAAATCAGTAGTCAGAAATAAAATCCCAAACTTTGTAGAAAGAGTCGCCCCACACAGACATACAGCTCAGATGAATACCCAGAATGATATAAAAATTAGAGGCGGAGCTATGAGCATAAATTTGCTTCATCCATTGACATCAGCAGTACAAACAGATTATAAAACAACCTGATTGTAATAAAAAACATCATTGAGCACTATCCACACTCCTGAATGAAGCATGTTCTTCAGAAATCTTCCTGGGAAGCCATAGTTTTAGGCTCAAAGAAAGAATGATTTGCTAATCTTCCCCTTAGCTAGGTTCTAGATTCATTCCAGCAATGTAACTTTTCTCTTCAAAAATATGCATATTTAGCTCATCATAAAATATTAGGGCTGATGCAAAAAGTTGGGTACACAAAAAGCTCAAAAAGTGGAAATTTTTTCGCTGTTTTTCAAAATTTGTCACATTTGGACTGAAAATTTGAGGAACTTACACAATGAAGATTAAAAAAAGTCAGTAATATGAAATCTAGAATTTTGAATCTAGTTTCCAAATATGTAAATTATTAAAATACCCAAATTATAGAAATTAAATTTTGATAGAGATCCATGAAAACCACTTTTTAAAAGTCCATGTTTTTTTACCATACCAAGCAAGTGTACGGACAACACTTTTTGACCCAAATAAAACTATTTTGCTAATTCCTCTTGGGAAATGAGAGCTAACAACATGAAGTTTGATTTAGATATTTTTTTGTAATTTTTGGTTGAATATTTTTTTTTATTAATTTTTTATTGGCCTTAATTGATGTTTTTTAAAATCAATGTGTACGGACAACATAATTGGACCTAAACAAAACATTTTTTTACTCTTTTTTTTCATTGTGTAGAGAATTGTCTGAAGTTTGATGCCATGTAATTTTTTTTACAAAAACTTAACCCATAAAAAGTTATTAAAAAAACTTTAAAAATCTGATATTTCAATTTAAAGGACTAGTTTGATTAGAAATTAATTAAAAAGTAGCAAAAATAATCTAATTTTAACAAAAGTTATATATTTAGAAAGTAGACATTGTGTTCTCTAATGGGTTTTAATTTTATAGATTCATTCAGAAAAAAAATCCATCAACTATGTTGTCAAAGTTGGACATTCTTCTTCAATCTGCCTTAGTTTTTTAGTTGCAGGTCAAAGGCGAAGGCTCAGATTGCCAAGCCTTTCCCAAGCCTAAAACCAAGGATAGATGTGGTGTGGAAATTCAACTTTTAAATAATGCGTATGCGTTAAATAAATGTGTATGCTTTATTCAAATGAAATGTGTACGCGTTTCATAATGCATACACGTTACCCATTGACCCATTGGGAAAACGTAACGCGTATGTGTTATGAAACGCGTGTGCATTTCTTGAACATAATGCGTACACATTTCATAACGCGTACGCGTTTCTAATATAGCCATTTTTCCCTAATTTAAAAAATTATGGTAAAACACGATTTTCCTGCAACATTCCTTTTCTATAGTACAGTCTGAAAGTGTCATTTTCTGTGTTTTTTATTGCAAATTTGTCTTGTGCAAGGCATATTCTATTCAAATTGTTGGAAGAGACAAAGTGTAGGTTGAATTTTCTGAAGTGGAATCAAGTGCAATAACTTTTTACAAAAAGATTTGGAAAAAGTGAATTTTTGGATGTACTCAAGATGTTTTTGTACTTCAGAGTTTATAGAAAAAATGATCTTCATAGTACATAGTTTAATTTGAATATTTGAAGGAGGTGGAAATTTGAAAAAAAGTTTGTTGAATTATTATTTTTGTGATCAAAGAGGGTTTGGTAACTATGGGAGATAAGCAAAGACAAAAAAAAAGATGTAGAAAGTTAATGACACTCGAAGAAGTTCGAGCAAATAAAGATAAGGAGGCAAAAAGACAAAGGGAAATGAGAGAAAGGAATTGTCAAATGAAAGATTTGGAAGCATCTAGTTCCAAGAAATGTTGAAGAGGAAGCCATGAATGATGAAATGAATGTAGATGATGCAAATGTGGAGATGGTGAATATAGAAGAAAATACAATTACGGAGACAAACCCAACTGTGCCTTCAACTTCAACTTTGAATGATAAGAAAACAACTTCAAGTGTGTCTTCAAATCCACCTCCCAATGATATGGAAAATTCACCTATTCAAACAATCTATCAAGGTATGTGTTCAAACCCAAGTTTTCATAATATTGATATTGCTTGTTTAGATGAAGCTGGATACACCATTGATGAGATCAATAATATTAGGGTTGAAACAATGTAGAAACAAGAAAATGATGAAATTATATCTTATGAGAATGTAAATGAGAATGAAATCCCTCATATTGATGAAAATGATAATGAAATCCCTTTTACATTTGAAAATGAAAATGAAGCCCCTTGTGTGAATGAAAATGAAACTCCTATGGATGAAGGTTAAAATGTTTTTTTTACAATTGAAACAGATGTGCTAGATAACCTTCATGGTAAAGTTTCTTCGAGATAAATTAGAAATTATTTAAAAAAATATATCAAATGTTTTTTTATAGAAAGAAATTAGGATTCCAATGTCAACTCATGGTGCAATTGATGAGGATGTTGAAAATGAGAAAAGTGATGAAAAAATTAGGTGTTTTTGTAAAATCAAAAAAGAAAGATGATTCAGTAGAACAAGTCATATTTAGTGTTGTTAATGCTATTAATGTTATTGGTAAGAAAAGTCGATCAAAAGATAAGAATGGGGCTCGTCGTGCAATAACAATTGCTCTAGTTGATAAAACAACTTCAAATAGAAGAATGTTAACTAATATTAGTAAATGTGTAAAAGTAAATCCTAGAACTTTGATAAGAGCTGCTAAAAGAAGAGAAAGTATTGAAAAGGATCCTATTAATCAATGTTGGAGTTTTAGTGGTAGACTCCCAAGATCAGACATGAAATTAACTAATGAAATTAAATATTTAATCCATAAATTTTTGCATGATAATACAAGAGTATCACCTAACATTAGAGATGTCTTAAAATTAAGGGTGGGTTCCAAAATTCGTGAACCTCATCCAAAGCATCTCTTAGATATGACTCAAATTGAATTATATAAAAAAAGTTTAGATGCTTCAATCTTACCATTGAATACTAACATAAGTCAAAGATCATTCGAAAAGTGTAAACCTTGGTATGTTAGAATTAATAGGCAATGAATCTCTTGTTGTTGTAAGACTCATGTACAATTTCATTATTATTATGATATATTTTGATATATACGATGCACTTTGCATGCTAACCAAATTATGTAGGACATTTGTGGCATTAATATGCCACATGAAAGAATCAAAGATTTTATAGCAAGTTTGTTTTGTGATCCCTCTTTAAATGGAAACTCATTTTTTTAAAAAGCATGCATTTTTGGAGAATGCAATAGATGTGGTAACTTTTCATTATTAGGAGAATGTATGCATGAAATTAGTTTAGATGAATTTGGACAACAATTAGTGGATGTAAAATTTTTCTTAAATGTTGAGTATTCTTTAAAAGAAGGAAAAACTGGAAAACGTGTTGAGCTAATTGTGGAAAAAGTTAGTGTGCATGCTTTAATTAATGAATTTAAAGATAAGTTTGTACCTAAATATGTTCAACACTCTCATAATGCTCATTGGCTTGATAATCAATTTTTTTTATGTAAAAACACATTCCCAATTGGAAGTATATTGTCAGTTGTTGATTTTGCTGAAAATTATACTCTTGCTCCACAAGAAGAAATTCAATCACAGTATTATAATTCAATGCAAGTAGCTATATTTTTTCACATTGTTTATAGATATGCAGAAGATAGTACAGAAGATAATAAATTTTTTTTGAGAGAGTACCATTTTTATGTAAGTGATAATCGATTACATTCATCTGAGTTTGTACAATATTGTTTTGATATATTTTATAAAAATTTAAAAGAGAGAGGAATTCAGATGCTAGAACATCTCATATGGTCAGATAATTGCACAAGTCAATTCAAAAATGCTAGAATGTTTTATTGGTTATGTAGAATTCATAAGGAATATAATATCCAACACATGGAGTTTTTTTGAAGCTAGTCATGGTAAGGGAGAACACGATGGAGCAGGTGCATGTGTGAAAAGAACTTTTGCTAGAGAGCAACTAAAATTTGAGGATGTTGTGAAATTTAAAGATGCATGTGCAATTGTAGATTGGTGCAATACCAAATTATCTACAAGAAGAAGTTAGAGCTCAATAATTCGACGCTTCTTTTGGTTAGTTGAAGAAAATGATATTTTTTCTCGACAAGATTGTGAAACAATTAATGGATCTGCAAAATGGCATTCGTTTAAGAGTTCAAATGCAAACACATGGACAATATGGACAAGGGAGTTGGCATGTTTTTGTCAATTTTGTATTTTAGGTGATTTGGAGGCATGTGAAAATACGGAATGGGTTGAACAATGGCAATAAAGAGCCTTGACGCCTACATCGACAAATGTTCAACATGGAACGATAATTGAAGATAATCAAGTGTTTGCATCAGATGATTATGATCATGTTTCAGATCTTGTACAAGAAGGTACATTATTTATTGAGTTGAATTTTGTATGTATGTATGTTTATATGTGAATTAAATATAAGTCACTTTTTATTGAATTTTGTATTTATTTTTGCAGGACATGTGTATGTTGTTGTTGCACCTGAGGGGAATGAAGAGGAGACAAATTACTGGTTGGCTAGATGTGTTGAGAGAAAACATAAGTTGGCACATCCTAGAGTGGATGATGACAACTTTGAGTATCCAATTGGTTCAGTGGTTGTTGTTGGCACTTGGCTTTGAAAATATTTGATGAGAAAGAATGGCTTGCCTGCATTTGAAGATTATGAAAGACACAAGAAGATTATACATTATTCACATTTGATTTTGGCAACCAATATAAAACTAGTTAGATATCAAGGGAGGCATGCTAATAAAGTTTTATGGACACTTTCAATGGATGATCACGAGACAATCATAGATGCATTAAAAAAGAGAGAGGATGCAGATGGTACAATAGAATAAATAAATATTGTAAGTATATCTAGTTGTTTATATAGTTAATTGATATATATATTTGTATTTAATCATTTCCTAATTAAAGTTTTATATCATTTTTTGTTTTAGGTCCCCCAAAATTAGATGCTTTACAAACAAGAGAGGAGATGCACATATATTACAATGGAATTCAAATATAGAGATAGGTAACTATATATAGTTCTAGATACATTTAATTGATAGTATAAATTCATTATCTCAACTCCCCTTAATCCACCCTCTTGCATCCCTTCAAGTCATTCTATCAACTCCCCTTAATCCACCCTCTTTCATCCCCTTAAGCCATCCTCTTAAAGCACCCTTAAGTCATATCCTCTTACATCCCTGTAATCCATAATCTTGCATTCCTTAAGTCACTCTCATAATTCCCCTTAAGCCATCCTCTTAGGGCCTGTTAACCATATTGTAAGGTTCATGACATGCATCCCCTTAATCCACTATCTTACATCCCTTTAATCCATTCTCTCAACTCCCCTTTACATCCCTTTGAGTCATTTTATCAACTCCCCTTAAGCCATCCTCTTAGGATCTCATGACCCTCCATCCACTCTTACATCCCTTTGAGTCATTTTATCAACTCCCCTTAATTCACCCTCTTACATCCCCTTAAGCCATCTTATTAAAAGACTCTCATAATTCCCCTGAAGACATCCTCTTAGGACCTGTTAAGCCATATCCTTGGGTTCATGAGATGCATCCTCTTAAACCATCCTCTTAACTCCCCTTAAGCCATTCTCTTAAAACCCCCCTTAAGCTATATATTCTCTTAGGTCCCCTTAATCAATCCTATGGAAAACATCTTTTGAATTTGTATGGAATTTACTATATACTATTCTTTTCTCGCATGAATTTTTTTCTTAAATGACTCATAAAAATTGTAGTTACTTACATTAATTATTTTTGCAGGTTCTCATCAAGTCGATCTACAAAGTGATTGTTGAACTGAAAAATTATTTTATCAAGAGACTATGTAAATGTCAATTTTTGGTCTTCACCTAAAAGTTGATAAGTTTTAATTGTATCTACATGCACATTTATGTTTCATCATATTATATAGTTGTAATAAAAATCTTGATATACATTATATATGTTTGTTCAATGTCACTTTTTAAATATCTTGTTCCAATTTTATAGATTATACATTTCATGTCTTGTATTTACCACATTTTATATAATAATTCAATTGTATAGATTATACATTTTATACATACAAGGAGATGGTTTTTTTGTTTATTGATTCAAATATTTGCTATCTAATTGGAAAATAGTTAAAATTACCTGGCCTTAATTTATTATGAATATGATCTAAACTATTTAAGAAATGTTTTAATTTGTCACCTAACCATGTGATAAATTATATATATTAAATTTGATTCTAGATAAGAATTTATATAGTGCATGTAATACTTGAAAATTAGATAAAATATAAATAGTCTAATGTATGAGTGCATATAATCATGAAAATGAACATAACAAGATATCATAATTGAGTGCATATATAATCATCATATTAAAGTCAACTGATATAAATAAACACAAATATGATAATAACATGTTCAAAGTAAAACTAGAGATAGATAGTCCATAGAATTTATATGTCAAGTCCAACACATATTTAAATAAAACTAGAGATCTATAGTCCATAAAATATAAAACCATCTAACTTTCAGGCTGATCGGTCAAATCAAGTCTCCTCTTTGTTCCATGTTGACTAGATGTACCTGCATCATGTTGTAAAAGAGTACAAGAAACTTGAAATTAGATTTAAATTTATTTAGAAATTTTGATATAATTAAACATATTTAAACTTGAAAATATAAACTTTTAGATAAAAATAAATTTAATTAAATATCTAGTATTTATATAGTAAAAATGATTTCTAGTATGCATAAATTACCATATGATCATGTGAATCTATAACTAGCATATTTTCTTCAACGGGTAGCATAACTGTCACTTGAGAAGATGCAAATACCTGATCTACTATATCCTGCATATTCATATAAAGCAAACAATATGTGAAAACCTCGAATATATATATTTAAAAAGTTCGTAAAAATTGTATAGGAGATTTAAAGTAAAGTTTACAACCTCAAATGATATGACCTCATTATCACGCACCTGAGATTACCCATGCATAAATGCCAATGATGTCTCAGGTGCGCGGCTTGCCATGGGTATCTCATGAAATTCCTGCATATAGATGTACAACAGTTCGTATAGATCATTGACACATGTGTATGTAAATGAAAAATTAAATTAGATCTATGATGTCTATTTACTTTAAACTTAACAAACTTTTTAAAGCACGCACCTAAGCTGATGATGTCTTAGGAGTGCTCACCACTATAACTTGTGGTTGGTAAGTACTAGGTATTGTATGACCTTCCTGCATCTAGATGTAATATATCAATTCACACATGTGTACAAATTCAAATTAAATTAGATATATATCCATACAAATTATTTAATATATATTGGTTCAAGTACCTGTCCAAAGGTGAGCCCAGATCTACAACACTCGACATATGCACACGATGATCATATTGAGTTTCAGGCATCACGTGATCATGCGTCTACACCAAACACTTATTGAATTAATATTATATTATATATATAGTTTGATGTTATTATTTACATGGGTTTTTCATATTTCAAACTTGAATTAAATTTAAGTTCAAAATATGAACATACCTGTTTAGGACGATCCTCAGAATATAGTAAATCTAGGTATGACCCCATCCCAGATGCATGTGTGTCGCCTAAAGTGGATGCTTGAGTATCCCTATAGCTTGAGCCTCCATGCTCTCTATTGGCCACTTCAGTGGTCGCGTGTGTAGTCTGTTGAGTGAGATGTCCTGAAAGTGAACTCAATTCTCCTAATGTCGATAACATGGTTTGTTGCTGAAATGCAGCGAGAACACTAGAATAAGGAAGAGGAACAATAGGAGCAATTGGAGCACATCGTTGAGGATCAACATGTGCTCCTAGTCTATGTTGGGGCATGCCACGCCCAACTCCCTAAAATGACCCCATATCAAAATAGTTGGATTTTTTACCCAACTCAAACTCAGCCCATAACTTTCTCAAAAAGTATAAGGACACCTCACTATTGCCATGTGGTGGAGTATCAAACACCATCCACCATCTATCCCAAAAATGTGCAACTATCTATGGGTGCCTACACCATAAAATTGAAATTTATTTTTTCGTGGGTGGAATGGGTTGGTTTGTATGGGGATTAATAAAATATTGGCACATGGCTTGTTTGGTAATTTTTAGGTCATTGATTTCTTTATATGACAATCCATCTATATAGAATTGTCTCCTCTCTTCTCTCCATTGATGGAACCTAACGAGGTCCGCATCAATAGATCGAACATAATCGACAATAGTTTGCATCATAGATGCAAACCGTGCGAGATGGGGAGGGACTCTAGGCTTATTTTTTATGAGATCTATATTTCCTTGAATGACAATGAGGTGTGCTCAGATATTCTATCTTAATTTATCTTCATCAACTACAGGAGGGGGTGGGGGGTTAGGCGGTGGAGAATGTGGAGGTGTGTTAGGGTTATGTTCATGTGGTGGATTGGGATGTATGGGATCTATAGAAATTTCTTGATTGGCCATAAAATCCTCTAAATTAAACAATTGATCCATGTGAGCAATGATATGGCAACTGCATGTTAAACAATTAAAAAATATATATCAACAAACTAATTAAATAATGCACACAATTTGAAAGTTATTTAAAAATCACATTGAACATGCACAAATTCAAAATATATTTCATTTGAAGACCATTTGATTTATAACATTATAAAATCCATAACATTAAAAATTCATAGCATGTACACAAATTAAATTGAGTCCAGTGTGGGGTTGTTAATATGAAGGGTAGATTTATGAAATTATGGGGTTTTATTAAAATTTATTTAATCTCATTCATTATTTTCAAATAATACTAAAGATAAGAATGAAAAATTAATAGAAGACATTGAAAGGGACACATAGATATATTCACCAAATTTATCCCCTTAAGAAATGTCAAATTCCCCCTTAAGACATCGATTTGCATTTAGGGTATAGGATGGCTTAAGGGGATCTATGTGTAGTAAGGTCCTAGGACAAAATGGTCCATGGCTTAAGGGAATAAAATTTGGTGAAGTTGCCTAAGGAAACCAAATTTCTTTTTAAGGTCATACAATTCAAAATTAATAGATGTATTAATCAAGTATGACAAAATTTAATTAAATTTGAGGACATAAATTGATTTATCTAAATTTTCAAATTTCATGTATATAGATACTATTATAGTTTTTTATATTTTATATATCTTTATTTGTGATTAAATATTGTTAAAGGCTACCTCTAGGAATACTCTCCTAGGTCTAGCTAATCCCAAAGTGAAGGAAAAATTATTCATTCTCAACAATCAAAAAAATGCAAGTACAAATATCATGAATCTATAACATGCAAGTACAAATATCTAAAAATGCTAGAGGGTTATCTAGGAAATTTAAGCAACCAAAATATTCCACAACCATCACTTTTTACATCCAAATAGAAGAACAAGGTTTTTTGGGAGCTTCTAGGTCACTAAGAGATCAACTCTACAACTAAGATGTAATGAGGGTGAACAACAATCCAATTCTTCTATTGAACCATGGATTTAAAGACTGAAACCAACATAAGAACTTTAAATAGTATTCAAAACAACTAGTACTTTCTCATGTAACTAAGAAGCCAAAAGAAGGAACCCAACATGAAAAAAGAGAGAAATAAGAATATATGCAACTATAAGAAGGAAAAAGATATAAATATACTTTATGAATCCTATTTCAAGAATAACTATCCTCTAATTTACCACACAACTCAATGCATTGTTAGATGATTTATGGTTATAATTGTAGACATGCAAAATTAACATTATGCATTCGATCAGATTCAGTCAAATTAGGTTTCACATTAGGTCCATTCATCACTTTCATCCATTCATTAAATAATCTTATTTCCTAAGGCCAGTTATTTAAAATCAGATAAACATTATCATCAACCTTTTAACAAATCAAACATCTATTTAAATCAAATCCTAAATCATATTCCATCATTTTCTGATTTAAATAAATCAAATATCAAAGTCCTAAAATTCAAACTCACCTAATCATCATTAAACTAACATAATCATCATTTATCTTTAAACTAACATAAAGGAAAATTTATCTTTAATCCCTAGAAAAATGGTTGATAAAGCTACTTGGTCTCCCTTTGATATTGCTACAGCTGAAAAGTGGAACTCGAAATTAGTTGCTTTAAAAGCCCCCATGGGGGCCTATTGTGGGAGGGAGAACGCCAGCTAGACTTTGCCGCCTTTTGGATGGGTGAAAGCCAATTTTGATGGTGCTGCTAAAGGTAACCCTGGGAAAGCTGGCAGTGGGTGTATTTTAAGGGACAATGCGGGGGCTTTTATTGCGGATTTTTCTGTGGACATTGGCATCCAAACTAATCATGTTGCAGAAGCTATTGGGGCTTATCACGCAGTAACCTAGCTTTCAACATGAATATGAAATGTATTTGGTTGGAGGGTGATTCTAAGAACATAATAGATTGTATTCTTGGGCTTACCCCCCCTTTGTGGACCATCAAAAAGTGGATCGAAGATACAATTGCCATATTAAGTAAATTCGACAAAGTGAAAGTTTCCCACGCCTATAGAGAAGCCAATAAGGTGGCGGATTACTTTGCCAATGAAGGGGTCAAGAGGGGTGGGGAAAACACATGGAGGAAGAATGATTACCTCCATTCCAAGGTTAAAGCTCTAATCTATTATGATTCTATACATGGAAGAGAAGTTTATCTTTGCCATGATGAAGCGGATAAAGATTAAGTATGTCGACTTCATTAGATTTGATGGGACCGACGTCATTTTCCTTTTTGAGAAGCGTTTTCAGCATGCTTGTTGGGTGTCTGGGAAAATAAGCTTTAACGGGACCCAAAGCAACTGTAGGGTATGGTATAGCAGAGCTCTGAAGATGGGGGGAGAGAGAAAATGTGTTGAGCCGAGCAGCTTTCAAGAGCACAAGAAGAATGTTAAAGCTTGGGACAAAATTGAAAAGGGAGGTTTAGTTCTATTTTTGGAAAAGCTCCATGGAACTGATGAGATGGTGCTAGACTATTTCACCAAAAACTGGAAAAATGGTGAGATTGTGCTGTTTGGTAGGAGTGTTAAGCTGAATGAGCAAATCATCGGTTAGATTACTGGTCTTTTGACTGAGGGTGTGAAATTTTATTGGGACCACCGGTTCTCTGATGAAGCAGTTATCAGATTTCCAAAAAAAGATAAGGAGAAGGCTAAGCTGGTTAAGGTTTTCATAGCTACTTTGATGTGGAGTCCATTAAATCGATCAGGAGGAAAGTTTTGAGAGTCATTATGGAGTACATCACGGTTGATGGGCGCTTCAATAGGGTGTATGGTTATCACTTTTCCATTTTGAACCACTTTCATCACAAGGTTCGTATCTCTTTGCCATTTTATTTATTCTCTTCTCTAAAGAATTGCCTTGATGATGTTGCAAGAAACCCTAGGTGGATTTCTATTATTCACCCTGGTCTTGTTAGGCTCATCTTTGAGCATTTCCAAAATTTACCTGCTCTGCCTAAAAATGTTGTTGCTAGGGAGTTGGACAATGAGGATACGAAAAGTAGCAGGGAGAATGATTTGTTGGCCCCTTTTGCTTTTTCTCTTGTTGGTACTAAAACCACTGATGCCCAGTCCCTTTCTTGCCAGAATGTCCTTGAGGGTTCTGCTCTGCCTTCTTGTCTTAATCCCCAACCTTTGCATGGTTTCCCTACCCTGGGTTCTGCTTCACCATCTTATCTTAATCCCCAGCCTTTGCCTGGTTGCCCTACCCCAGGTTTGGTCTCTGGGTTTAAAGGAGCCTCAGTTATGAAATTGGTTTTGTACTCTGGGAATTCTTTGGAAATTCATTCTGAAAATCCTATGGCCAGTAAAGAGTCAGCCCCTAGTGCCCCTGCATCTGGAAGATTTGTGAATGCCCCTAAAAGACCCCCAAATCAGGATGAAATTAATTCTGCCCCAAATAACTTTAGGCCTGATGACATAATGAGTGTGGCAGAAAAAAGTGTTGATGGCCTTTTCACTATTCTTAAGTGGGCCCATAAGGAAGTTTGTGATTTGAGTGGCCGTAATAGAGATCTCAACAACAGAGTCATGGAGTTGGAGCAGAAGGTGAGCTGGAGCCATAATGAGAATGATGGACAGGACTCCCCTTTAACGGAGAAATGACAATAGTTATAGGAGGAAAGATTGACTAGGCTAGAAAGCAATATGTCCAAGATTGGCCAAAATATTAGGGCCACTGTGGAGCATAATCATAAAATTGCCAGGCACAATGCCATTATCATTAACGCTATGGTGGAAAAGTTGGAAAAAAATCAAAAGGGCTCACTGTTCGTGGACTTGGATGTGGATAGATGTTGTAGCAGAGCTGTTGTTGAAGGGATTTCAACTCGTACCCAGGCTAACATGAAGAGGAAGGTCCCTGCTTCTACACATACGGTTCAAATCCTCAAGCAGGGAATACAGGATATGAGTGAAGTTGAAAAGGAAGCCGAGGAGTTTTTGAACATCATGGAGTAGCGTTGTTGTGGTCTTCTCTGGCTTTTTGGTGGTCCTTTTTTGGACCCTGTTGTCTCTTTTTTGTTGTCATTTCTTTTTGGGACAGTTGTCTATTTTTTTGGACTTTTTTTGCTCTATCTTTGTATGTTTAAACTTTGTGGTTTCAAGTCCCTGTAAAACCTATTTTTTCCTTTTCAAAAACATAATCATCATTTATTTAATCTCACCTTGATTAAATACTAATCTCACCCACTTGCATTCTCTAGATATCTCCACTTGCACAAATAAATCAATTTTATTGATTTATTAAAAAAACCCTCATTTTCCCTCAACATGACAAGTTGATTTGTCCCTCCAACATGGCATTAATTGCTGTTTTTCTTGTCGCCCTCTCAAAATTTATTGGAAAATTTGAATTCAAATTCTCCCTCTCATGGGCACTCTTCCCAAATCTTGCACAACCATTGGCCTATCATCACTTGACAAGTGTCCTCTTCTCATTGGTGGATCTTTTGTCCCACATTCACCATCTTGGCCAATCTCTCATCAAGAAAATCTATAAAAGAAGGCCTTCATTCTCATTCATGGACACACAACTTTTATGAAAGGTTACTCTCTTAATTTGAGAACTCATCTTGCTCATCATCTCTATTGCATTTACATCATCTTGAGCTTTGATCAAGGATTGGGAAAAGGTCATTAGCACATGTGACACCAATCTAACATGGAATAGGTGATTATCATGCTTTTGAAATGTCTTCTTGATGTTGTTTTGGTTACTTGTGGCATTTCTTTAGTATAGATATTTTATTTCATAGAGGTATTTGCATATTTGTATGTTTACACTAACCCTTCTAATGAGTATTTGAGGCTGGTATTACTTGTAGATTTAGGGTACTTCATTGTGGTGCTAGAAGGAGGGCTTGAACCATGCTTGTTTGAAAATTTCACCTTCTAACATGCTGTGGATGTTTCCAGATTTTGTATCTTAGTTGGAATGGTTTTTATTCCACACTCAGATTGGTCATATTATAACTAATATCTTAAACAAAAATAAGTCTCTTTTAAAATTTGTTTGAGGTGAACTTACGGATTGTTGTCACTCTATTTTTGTCAATTCAGGCCTTATCCATGCTTTTGTATTTTGCAAACTTTTGCATTTACTTACAACAAACTGTATATTGTCTCTTATCATATTCCTCGTACAGGGGATCAAATCAGTTAGAATTAAAATTGATACTTATTACAAATACCGGGTATCAATTTTGGTACTTTTTTCTTTTTTTGCTATGATTACTTTCTATCATTCCTCTTCTTTTAACTATTCACTTTCTGTGTGTTTTTTATCTGCACTTGGTATTCACCTCTTATGCATTTTGTGGTTTGCGCTTTGCATTCACTGTTTTGCACATTTTTCTTAACCAAAACTTGAATCAGTAAATGTTAAAATCATCAAATTATTGCCTTTAGTCTTGTGGTAATTATGATTTGTTTGCCCAATTGAGAAACCCATATCTCTTCACCCAACCATTCTCAGAAGATTTTTTGCTAGCCATTCCCAAAAGGTCATGCCCTATAAACCTATATTTTCATAGTCACGTCCATTCCAAAATTGTAACATGAGTGGGAAGGCTTCCTTAGAGGCCCAGTGAGCAGTTTTCATAGGCACGGTGAGCAGTTTTTACTACTTATGTTGTTTGTTCGTAGTCTATCTCTATCAAAACAAATGCTGGAGTCTTTATCATTTCCATTGAAAGAATAATGTTTTCTCTCTGTTGCTTATAAAACTTGTTTGGAAATGTCTCTTGCTAGAAGCAAACTATGGGAAAGATAATCCTTCTATTTTTATGAGTTTCCATTATTAGAACAAGACAGATTGATGCTGAGTGGTGTTGACAATCCTTTCATTTTAACGTACTATCCATCCTTTCAATTTCATTTGTCAGTGCTGAGATGTGATAACACTCTTTTACTATGTATGAGATAAATACTCTGATGTGGTGAATTATGCAGCAAATAAAGAGGGGCAATTTGTGTATCATGGGGAGAGCGAAAGGATGAAAGTATGGGAAGATTGTATGATGGTCTCCTGTGGCCACAGTTCAGACAAATTTTAGATTTACTCTTTTGTGTGTCAGTCCATGAACTTCATATCAGCCATTCTATAACTTTTGTTCTCATTAAATGTTGGGAGATTGGCATTTATCTCATTGACCAGTAAGAAGTATGTTAGTTTTTGTATTTATCTTGTCTTCAATGCGCAACTAACAACAATGCTTTTTTATTATTTATGTAAACAACTTGTGGTGAACCTAACTGTCCTCTACCTGGTGTGCCAATATGAAGCAGTTATAGACCTCTTAGCTAGTAGTAGTTATAGACCTCTCAGCTAGTTGCGCTATCTCCTGTGGTGATCGACCCCTCATTGGGATTGGAGAATTTGGAAATTTTATATGTTTCCTTTCTAATGTATTGATGAAATGATAGTGCAGCAAAGAGAAGGTTTAATGCATATCTTTGTCTTGAACAAAAGTTGACGTATATGTGAGTGCCTTTAAAAATCCACTCCGTATATGTGAGTGTGAATATTCAACTATATACACCTTTTATCTGTTCCTATATTGAATGAGATAAAACAATTTGGAATTTTATATGAAAGTCTCCTGAAAGTGCATTATATTCTTTTTGCGTATACTTCACTAATTCCATGGTAGGTCACAAATAAATTTTAGCTTTCCAGCAATCAATTTTGTCTTGAAAACAGTGTGGGACTGCAACGTAGTAAATCATCTATGCGCAGTAAGTTGTTTATTCAATACGTTGTGAGGGAATTAGAGGTCAGCTTTAATTTTTGGGGCAGGGCGTGATCATTAACAGTTGTATTCATTACCATTTCATTTGGCTATTCAAGATCCCAAGCTCCGTTTGTATTCCTCAGTCCTACCAGTGAAACTCAAAGACAACCAATGGTGAACACTGTCAAAACTCAATAGTGAGTCAATACTAAAGCGTTCTTTCCTATGTTTGGTTTATTGTAGGCATTTATTGGTGTCAGGAAAGTGTTGAGCACCTACACATTAGTTATGTTTATTGATGTTGAGTAAAGTGTTAGGAAAGTGTCAGGAAGGTGTTGAGTAAGTTTGGTTTGTTCAAATGCCATAGGAATTTTGGTTTGTTCACTGGTACATTTATGATTTCCACACACACATTGATTCTCTGCTGTCTTTTAAATAAAGTTGGTAGGTGCAGTTTTAAAACAGCCAAGTTGCATTATGTCAAAAAGAATTTTTTAGTTGTCCTTTTGTAAGTGTAGATCCTTCTAATATTGAAATACATAAAGAGGTTGATCATGTTCTAGTTTTCTTTTTAACTAAAGAAATCATTATATGATACTTTACATATAGGCTTGGCTTGATTGTAAACAAATGACCGGTGTCTTGACATCTTATCATTGTTTTAAGTTTATGCATTAATTAAAAGTGTCTCGAGCTCAAGTTTATCATAAGGAATTCATGTGCAACTTTAAAAGTGGGTTTGGCATACATTGTTGTATCAAATGATTGATGAATTTTGTATAAGTTTTTATCAAATTGCAATACATGTCTAAATTTTTATGATGTTTATAGGTACAACGAACAACAAAGGCACAAAGGTACAAAACTAAAAATCAACAAAGGTACAACGTGAAAACGAAGGAAAGCAAGGAGAAGGCTAGCAAAGGAAAATGAAAGGAGGAGGATATTTTGAAAAGCCAAAGTGTTTTTAAATGCTTAAAGTGTTTGTTCAACACTTCTTTCCGAAATTGTTACCTTTTCGCTCCTAGGACACTAATTTTTGTTTGGGTCTAAAAAGAACAATTTGATTTTTTCCATTTGCAAAAGGTTAAAATTCAAGCTTAGACACTTACTAGATTTCATTTTGGGCTAAAAATTTGGACAAGCAATCTTCATATTTCATTTGGTGCTTAAAACGAATCAAACAATTGCTTTGGAAGGATAAAATGAATGTGTGTTTGCCTTGTTTTGTGGTTACTTACTTAAACTAAAGTCACTAAAAAGGACGTATGCACTTCTCTCGCACTTCCAAGTGATCTTGAGAATCAAAAGGCCTTTTTGGTGATTTTGGCGTAAGATAAAGTAAGCACCTCCACACTTCAATTTGGGCTTAAAATTGAACAAACTATTGTACGAGTGTGAGTGGGGGGCATTTTCACTTATATTCTCTCTCTTTGTTGCTATCAATGATTGATCGAGTTACATATTTTGTTCTTCATTTGCTTTTGTTTATCTTAGAGGGCCCGCCTTTTGGGAAAAGTAATCACCCAAGGGAATGGCTCAACTGGTAACACTCTGAACCCGAGAGTATTTCCAGCTGGGATATAAATGTGGATATTGGAAGAAACGCCAATATCACGTGGTTGACTCTGACAAGATGGATCCGAAAGGGGACTCTTGCCACATTGGGTTAACTCCTACGAATGGAAAGTCCAAACTAGAACCCTTGTTTTATAGTGGCCTATTTATCCATTGAGCGAGTTTATCAAAGTGGTGCATTGGAACTTAGATTCCAAGAAGTTACTTGCCATGTCCGATCTTGGTTGAAATATAGAGGTTAGGATTTCATCATACCTCGATATTTTTCCTTGGTTACATGTAAAATCATCTCTTCTATGAATGGCATGAGGCAAGCCCACTAAGAAAAAGGTACCTATTAAGCTAGGATGTTGCATTGCTTGTGAGTCAGTTTGAAAATACATTGCTTGCTCGAAAACAAATAAAAAACAAACACTTAACATCATAAAAAATTCAAACCCTTTCGAAGACAAATATCATTGACTCAATCCATATGTTATTGCTTTCCCTTGGGACTTATGTCCTTAGAGGTTTCTAAGCATTGGATTATATCTCAATTTGTCTTCTTGAGTAAACAATAGGAAAACCCTTTCCTTAAGTTCATTAAATTTCCACATAAACTATCTTGTGGGGTTTAAAGAAATTGAGACATTGGACATCTTAGTTTGAAAACATAATCAAAGAAAGTGTTTTTGGTAAAATAAAGCCATTAAGCAAAGCTAAGCAAAATGAATTTTCATGTGTGATTGGAAACTCACCAAATCCCAAAGCAAAAATCATTGGAAATCTGAAAATGAAAGTTCAAATGAAATCAATCCTTGGTTACAAAGGTCTTTAGGAAGTATTTGCATGCTCTTCAATACCTAGATCTAGGCAAACAAAGTGGTCTTTTTAGGTTCATCTAGGGATCAAAACATATCAAAAACTTTTCATCCATCCTCCAAAACAGCATCATCTCATAAATCATCTTTTGAAAAACCTTGAAATCATCCTTGAAGTGCTAGGATTTATAACAAAATCAAGCAAACACCAAAATCATTGAGACCAAGTCCTTGAAACATTTATCAAAACACATTTTGGCTAGGCATGTGTAGATGCATCCTTTTGCATATACTTAGTCAAAATTATCAAAAATCATCTTGTCTAGCTTAGTGTATGTAGATGAATCCTTTTTCATATACTTAGTGAAACAATCATCTTGTTTGGGTAGGTGTGGGTAGATGCATCCTTCTCCACACATATCCAAATCATCATCCTTTGAACAAAACTATCCTTTAGATCATTATCAAACATCTTAGGGTCTTTTTGTTCAAAATCAAAATCCAAATCCAAATCAAGATCAAGGACAAAACCTCAAAATCTCAAAATCCAAAATCCTAAAAGCCTAGTATTTCATTCAAGATTTATCAAAAGCCAAAAACATCCATAACATCCATCTTTAAACATCACCATCATATCATCATCACATTTGATCCTAAAAAGCATCCTAAAACTTTCACTTTGGGACATAAAATAGAGATTAATCCAAAGAATCAAGAGATTCATCTCCCATATTCTCGAAGATTGATCCCCGTTTTATGGTTCTAACTAGATCTCAATACAAGAAGAGTATGGAAGCCAACAAAGAAACACCCGCTTCAAGTGATCTTAGCCAAACCACTCCTGAAATGAATCCCATTGGGGATGGAAATCTCACAATCAGCCTTCCAACATCATCGCAAAACCCACAAGAGGAAACCCAAGGGGAGGATCTTACCTTTGGAATGTCTCATGAGGAAATTGCTAAAATGCTCCAAAATTCAGACAACCATAGAATCATCAACATCATGATGAGACTTAACCCTTCATTGTACATGCTTGAACTAGCAAAACAAGGGGCCAAGTTGCCTTCGGATTTTGATGTGAGTGCTATAGTAGAGACATCTTTCCACCAATCTCATCCACCATCCCCATTTCATCTACACCCCCATCTCAAAACATCACACAAAACATCCCACAACTCACAACATCATTTGCTCCAACTCAACCCAACATTAACAAGGGAAACACATTCCTCAATGCACTTCAATCACATCCCCTTGTGAATAACCAAAACTTGGACGCAAACACCACAGTGGAACAAAACATCCTCTATAATCCATTACACCAACATGTTCCTCTCACTTTACATTATGACCCATCATCAACATCTTTTCATGGAGCACCACAAACACCTCTCCTCACAAATTCACAAGAGGAGGGAGACATGTTCAGACCAGGGGGAATTTTCAACACCACAACACTCTCGCAAGGATTCATCCCCCTTACATTTCCACCTCTCCCACCATCACCATTTTCATCTACACCACTCCTTGGTTTAGGGCTTCCCCCTCTACTAAGTATCAGTCAAAACAACATCCCAACCATCAATCAAAACATTTTGCCAAATGCTCAAAACTTATTGTTGACATCACAAAAACAAACGACAAACACAGAAGCAATGGAAACATCATCAAACACCCCCCACAACATTACAAAGCATGGTCTCTCAAGGGCCAATCACATCAATGACGCCACTTACCACATCAACAACACCATCCACCAATCACATAATCAACATGACAACACCATCCACCATCCAAATAATCAACAAAACATCATCATCTACCACCATACCAAACCCACCGCTACCCCCACCACCACCAACATTCACCACATCAAACCAATTTGACGCAACATTGCAAGCTGCTTTCCAAAGAGGCTATCAACAAGTGCAAAAACAAAAATCCATGCAACAAGCCGCTCAAGTTGCACAAGCTGCAATACAAGCACAACAAGCGCAATAAGCTCAAGTGTTATTACAACAACAACAATAGCAACAACAAGCCGCTCAAGCTGCCCAAGCCGCACAAGCATTGCAAGCACAAAGGGTTGCTCAAGCACAACTATTATTGTAACAACAAGCCACACAAGAACAAGCCCAGGCACAAGCTCAAGCACAAGCACAACAATCACAAGCACAAGCACAAATTCTTGCACAAGCAACACAATTGCAAGCATACCAACAAGCATTAAAGCAATATCAAGAACAACAAGAGGCAACAGAATTGGCAACCCAACAACAAGCATTGTGGGAACAACAACAAGCAGAACAACAAGCGTTGTTAGAACAACAACAAGTGCAACAACAAGCACGACAAGTGTTGTTGGAACAACAATAAGCGCAACAACAATAATAAATCCTAGCACAACAACAACAAGAATTGTTCATCCAAAAGCAAGTAGAAGCCTACTTCACCCGCCACAACATACCGATACCATTGAACAATGCACCAACCAATCCATCTATCCAAACCATGATCGTGATACCCCAAAACACCTTCATTCCACCCCCTGACCTGCAAGATGATGTGACGACACAACTGAAGTTTCTCTCACAAGAAGTGCTCG
This sequence comes from Sequoia sempervirens, assembly GCA_007258455.2. Classification (NCBI taxonomy): domain Eukaryota; kingdom Viridiplantae; phylum Streptophyta; class Pinopsida; order Cupressales; family Cupressaceae; genus Sequoia; species Sequoia sempervirens. The sequence continues at coordinate 24,631 of VDFB02132632.1, forward strand.
ATCTTCAATTGGGGCAAACAACCAAAATGCAAAGCAACTTGTGTCCCTATCCATTTGACCGGAGCTTAGAAATGAAACCATTCCTTAAGGGATTTGAAATCCCCAAATTTGACAAATATCGAGGGACAGGAAACCCTGAAGATCAGATCAGGGAATTCCAGGTTCATTGCGTGGAAGTTGCATATGACGATACATATCTGATGCGGCTATTTCCTAGAAGCTTAGCAGGTTTTGCTATAGAATGGTTCTCTCACTTACCTACAGGCATTAGAACATTCCAAGAGATTACAAGTGCATTCATCAAGAACTACGTAGGTAACATTGTAGTGGATGTTAGTCTCAAAGAACTATATGCTCTAAAACAAGGGAATAGTGAATCTTTCGCTTCATTCCTTCAACGATGGGGATCTAAGGCCAATCAGAGCAAGTGGACCATGCCAAAAGAACAACAAGTCTACACAATCATCGCCAACCTTGAAGGTCACTTATCATTTCATCTCAAGATTCAGGGTATCACTACATATGATCAATTGATCACCAAGGCACTTAGCATTGAAAGAGCCCTTGTGACTCAACCCATCGAATCAACATCATATCATGAACCGCAAAACAACCACTCATCATCAAACTACAATGATAAACCTTGCATGTGGGTGAGAAACAAAAATTCCACTAATTATGGTGTTGTAGACACCAAGGTGGTCATTAGTGGTCTGCGCCAAAACACACCCACACAACAAATCCAAACACAAAATCAAAACATTCATCACACAACACATCAACAAACAATAATCCCACAATCAATAACCTCAATGACCAAAGAGGACCACCTCAACGCAAAACATACCCTAAACGAAAATACACTACTTTAGGGGAACCACTTGAAGGCATCATGAAAAAGCTAATTGAAAAAAAACTTATCCAAGCTCCTACATTTGAGAATTACCAAGAACCTGATGTCAAACCTCCTTGGTACAATGAGAATCAATTGTGTGAATTGCACAAAATCAAAGGCCACACCACAAATAATTGCATGAGACTCAAGAACATCATAGAAGATCTCATCGACAAAAGAATCATAAATGTGGAACCACCTACAAGGAATCAGGACCTTAAAATCTACATGATTCCGATGTCAAATCATGGCAACAGAGGGAATAACAAGGATAAAGGAAAAGGCAGTGTAAATCATGTATACAAAATAGTTGTTGCCAACCTTAATGAAAATTGCATGGTCATCACCATCAAAGGTGCCCATGCCAAAGATTGTGGAGTCACCACAAGAGGTGGAAAAGTCACCATTGCAGGATCATCCCAACCAAATAGAGTCCCTACATCAAGAGTTGTTCCGTATAGCTACAATGTTGTAGACCAACTCAAAAGAATGCCAACACACATCTCCATCATGGAGTTGTTAAAAATCTCATCAGCGCATAAAAAGATCCTTATGGAAGCATTAGCCTCATCTACCATCCCCACAGACCTCGATGCAGAAAAATTCCAAGCTATGGTCGGAAACATCATAACACCTAATATTCTTATCTTTTCTGACCAAGATTTTCCCACTCAACCATCTCACAATCGCACATTTCACTTGGAGGTCATTGTGAACAAAAGAAAAATCAAAAGGGTCTTGGTGGATGGAGGTGCAGGTTTGAACATCTGTTCTTTTAGCCTCATCAAGTAGTTGAAAATATCAGAAGATTCCATTGACAAAGGCAAGGGCATCACAACAAGAGCATATGATGACCAAGAAAGAGTGTCTTAGGGCACAATTAAGCTCCCTATCCAAGTAGGGCCGATGCTCATGGAAACCACTTGTCAGGTCTTGGACCTCGACTTGCCATACGATATCCTCTTGGGACGCCCATGGATCCATGCGATGAAAGCCGTAGCATCAACCTTCCACCAATGTGTTAAATTCACACATAATGGACAAGAGGTTACCGTCCATGGAGATCCTGAGCCTTTTTCATACTGCAAGAACCTTGAAGCCAAATATTACAAAATCCCCCAAGTACCAAAAAATGATGAGGGCCCATCCACATCATACATCGATCCTGCCACTCTCATGTCCACTTTTGTGAGAGAGACACTCGCCATTCCCACCATATCTGATATCAAGCTCATCATCCAGGAGGATGGTTGTGGATGTTATAGGCTCCCTAATAATGCCTTTGTGATAGGAGAGTTACCACAATCTCCAAGATCACGAGGATGCCCACAAGAAAATCAAGCTTCTACATCGCAAACAAATCCTGACGACTATCTTGAATTCACAAGCTGGGGAGACCTTGGTCAAGAGGTTATTGAGGCAGATCCATCCCACATGCTATATCAAGATGAAAGACCGACACCTGAATTACCAATGGATGAGACAAGCAAGGACCTACAAATGATGCTTGCAATGGGTTATGACAGAAACCAAAGATTGGGGCAAAATGACAATGGGCTCTTAATACCAATCATGCCTGAGACATGACCTATAATAAATCTTGGTCTTGGATGTACCCCTCCAAGAATAACCATACATGGCTAAAGTCCTCCGGTTAGAGCTACTAATGTTTCTCCTCAGCTAGTACTAGTACAAGTGCACTCCCCAATACACATAGGGATAGACATGCATAACTTTATCACTGAGCCCTATATTAGTAGCGATGACGAGGATCACTTGACCAGTCTACCTAGGTTATTTGAAGATACCACCCTGTGTATGATTAGTACCATATCCTTTGAACTAGATAGTCAAAATCACAAGATCTGCTTAGTCTACCCCCAACTGATCGACTATGACCAATGAGAACCACCAATTCTTAATACATTTGAAAATGATGAAGCACTCTCATAATTCATGGGGTTGAGGGATAACATTCTAGATGGAGATCACAAGGCAGGATTCATAATGGAGTTGGACACACACACCTATTACAGGGAAATGATTGAATCCTTTAGTCGCAAAAGTGAGAAACTAAGAATCATATCCAAGTCCTTGAGTGAAAACCACACCGTGGCACTCTCTGACAAGAAAATAGTAAAAAGAAAGGACGTATCCAATGATGAAAACCTCTTTGAGGTGCCTGAGGATGAAGGATCCAATCTTCCACTAAGAGCTATTCATCAAGAGAAGTCAGTAGTCTTGGCCGAAAAATGCAACCCAGTCAACCTAGGAATAGAGGAGACCCCGCATATCACATTCTATGTGGAATCTGTATTATTAGAAGAACAAGGACTCCTAGTAGCATTCCTAAGGGAAAGACAAATAAACTTTGCATGGAGTTATGCTGATATGCCAAGAATTGATCCAAATACTATGGTCTACCATCTAGCAGTGTATCCAGATGCAAAACTTGTTAGACAAAAGCTTTGAAAAATGCATCCTCAAATTGCTTTGTTAGTCAAAATGGAGCTCAAAAAGCTATTAGATGCTGGATTCATCTGACCAATTGATTATCCATAATGGGTATCGAACTTGGTACCTATTTCAAAACCTGATGGAGCTATTAGAATCTATACAGATTTTAGAGATTTGAACAAAGCATGTCCCAAGGATGACTTTCCACTTCCCAATATTGATATGATAGTGGACATGACAGCAGGGCATGAAATGCTATCACTAATGGATGAATTTTCAGGATACAACCATATTATGATAGCAAAAGAAGACCAATATAAGACAACTTTTACTTGTCTGTGGGGGACCTACTGCTGGAACATGATTCCATTCGGCCTAAAGAACGCATGAGCAACCTATCAAAGGGCCATAACACTAATATTCCATGATATGATTCACAAAACAGTCGAAGACTATGTTGACAACATCCTAGCAAAGTCAAGAAAAAGACAAGATCATATAGCAACCCTAAGTGCTATCTTTGACAGATTGGAGGAATACAAAGTTAGACTAAATCCCAAGAAGTGCGTCTTTGGCGTACAATCAGGAAAATTACTAGGATACATAGTGTCTATGAGGGGTATCAAAGTGGATCTAGCAAAAGTTAAAGCAATCCTTGAGATGGAAGCACCAAGGAACTTAAAGCAACTAAGAGGCCTCCAAGGCAGGCTCCAATCCATTAGAAGGTTCATAGCACAACTGGTAGACAAGCAGAACCCATATTCGCACCTTCTCCACAAGGGGGTATCATACAAATGGGATACAAAATGCGAAGAGGCATTCAACAAAATAAAGGAATATCTACTAACACCTCCAGAGTTAATGCCACCTATCTCGAGAAATCCATTGATCTTATATGTGTCAGCAATAGTAGTAGCCCTAGGAGCTCTCTTGGCTCAGCATGATGAAAATGGAACGAACAGGGCCATCTACTATATCATTAGGACAATGGTGGGTCATGAGCTAAATTACTCATTCATTGAGAAAGCATGCCTCGCAGTAGTGTTTGCATCCCAAAAATTGAAACACTACATGTTGGCACACAAGATCAAACTTATTGCCAAAATTGACCCCTTTAAATATCTCTTATCAAAGGCAATGTTAACTGGCAGAATGGTAAAATGGGTAATGATACTATCAGAGTATGACATCAAGTATATAGAGAGGAAAGCAATCAAGGGATAGGTTATTGCAGATCAACTAGCAGAGGCACCTATTTATGTGGAGAATCCTCTTGTATCTGAATTTTCAGATGAATCCATCTTTAACCTCAATGTTGTTGATCACTGGAAACTATACTTCGATGGGTCATATACACAACATGGATCAGGAGCTAGTGTCTTCTTCATCACCCCATAGGGGGACTGTATACTAAGATCATACAAATTGGCATTTCCTTGCACCAACAACATAGCGGAATACGAGGCTTTGACTATAGGTCTCAGAATAGTAGTGCAATGGAATATCATAGCTCTCAAGGTCTACGGCGACTCACAGTTCATCATAAATCAGGTCAATAATGAATATCAGAAAAAGGATGACAAGCTAACCCCATACAAAAAATTGGTGGAGACTCTAAAGGAATCCTTCATCGACATAACATTTGAGCAGATTCCAAGAACCAACAATAGAGCCGCTGATGCCATGACTACAATTGGGTCTCTAGTAGACATCCCTCACAATGTGCCAAAATATGAATTTTTGATCGAGCATCTTCTCGTTCCCACATTCAAGGTACCAAAATCAGAATATGTGTGTCAAATCATTGGTCCTGGCAATTCTTGGTATCATGACATCTACATGTATCTTCACATAGGAGTCATACCCGCTGACCTACCATCGAGCCTAAAATGAACCTTTATAAAAAAGGTATCCAGATTTGTCATCCTAGGTGATACCTTAACCGTAGAAGCATAAAGGGTACTTTACTGCGCTATCTAAATACTGAGGAGGCATTAACCGCTCTAACCGAGGTTCATAATGGTATTTGTGGCTCACACTCGAGTGGAATAACCATAGCCAAGAAACTGCTGAGGCTGGGGTATTACTGGCCCACGATGGAAAGAGAAGCATATGATCATGCTAAAAGATGTTTACAATGTCAGCAGCATGGGGACCTCATCCATGCTCCAACTCAAGAGCTTCATCCAATCGTTACACCATGGCCTTTTTCACAGTGGGGACTCGATCTCATTGGGAAAATCTCACCCACCTCAACCAACGGCCATAAATTCATTATCATTGCAACTGAGTACTTCACAAAGTGGGTGGAAACCATACCTATGACCTATATCACTAGAAAGAAAATCTCAAAATTCACCCTGAACTATCTCATCTGTCATTATGGTTTCCCACAAGCCATTATCTCAGATAATGGGACACCCTTCAAGAACCAGGAGGTTCGTGACTTGTGTGAGAAATTCAAAATCCAGCATCGCTTCTCCACCCCGTACTATCCCCAAGGCAATGGCCAAGCAAAAGCCACAAACAAAACCATCCTCAAAATCCTTAAGAAAATAGTCAATGATGCAGGTCGTGACTGGCATCTGCAGCTTAATCCCGCCCTTTGGGCTTATTGAACTAGCATCTCCACACCCACTGGTGCCACCCCATTCTCCTTAGTCTATGGATCAGAGGTTGTACTCCCCATTGAGATCGAGCTCCCATCTCTTAGCATATCACTGCAAAATCCCATCACTAATGAAGAATATTGAGCTTCAAGACTAAATGAGCTAGAGTTACTGGATGAGAAAAGGATCGCTACTTTGAATCACTTACAAGTCTATCAAAATAGACTCAAACGAAGCTACAACAAGAAGATCAGAAGCAGGACTTTCCAAGTCAGAGAATTGGTCTTAAAAGAAAATTAGAAGAATGTCCCAAATCCCAGCAGCAAAGGCACGTTCGAACCCAATTGGTTAGGGCCTTTCATCATCACAGCAAGCTATAAATCAGGGGCATATCAGCTATCAACACCCAAAGGGGAACCTCTATAGGAGCCCATGAATAGCTACCATCTCAAAAAGTTTTATGCCTAATTCTTTCCAGGTATAAAACCAAAAAATCCAAAAAATTAGAAAATGTCCTAAAAAAATGGTTACTTCAGTGAAAACCTGGCAAACAAGCATCTTGGTAACAACAAAAAAATAAAAAAAATAGAAAAATCCAAAAAAAATCAGAAAAGGATAAAAAATAGTAAAGAGAAAAAATCGTCCTCTAGTGAAAACCACTTCGGTGGCACTTTGGGCAAGTACGTTGGTGAAAACCTGGCAAACAGGCACCTTGTGTAAATAAGCACTTTCCATGCACCAGGACCTTTACAGCTTGTTTGTCATTATCCTTCCATTCCTCTTCTATCATCCATCTCATCCATATCTCCATTTATTACTCATCCACTCACATCCACACCATAGCTTGGTCCTGTGTTCGTATCATGATCCCTCCTAGTACTACTCGACCCATTCTCAAGGTCAGTTTGTCTTACCTTTATCAGAGTAGTCTATTACATCACGCTGGGGGCACGTTCTCATCATATCAGATTCGTGTATGGTCTTAAAGTCCTCAAAATCAAAAAATCCAAAAACAACAGAAAATCATAAAATCCAAAAACATAAAAAAATTAGAAAATCCAAAAACCTCAAAACATCAGAAAATCCAAAAACATTAGAAAATCAAAAAATCCAAAAACATTAGAAAATCAGAAAATCCAAAAACATCAAAAATAAAAAAATCCGAAAATATCAAAAAATCAAAATCCAAACACAGGTCAAAAAGTCATTCAAAAAGCCAAAACAAGGTCGTCTTGTCAACTACGTCATCTCTGAGCTTGAACATAGGAAAGGTTGATCTTTTATCATCCCCCGAGACATTTAGGTCAATCCTATAGGAGTCCATCATAATAAACTGACATCTCATCATGTCTATCATCATTTGTAAATTGGTCAAGTCGTCAATCGAACTACGTGGTCTCTGCGTGTATAACGCAGGCAAGGCTAATATGTTGATCAGCCCCGAGGCCCCTAGGATAGGTCTTTAGGTTAGTCTCTTAGTCAAAATCTCATAAAATCCCAAAAACATTTGAAAAATCAAAAATCAAAACATTTGTAAAACTTCAAAAAATACCAAAAACAACCTCAAAACATTGCAAAACATCAAAAACATCCAAATATTTGAAAAAAATCATCTGCCTCATCTTGCTTGCACCCACAATAAACACCATTCATAATAAACTGATTGTCATCCTCAACCTTTGGTGAAATAGTTAGAAACAAGTCTAGCAGGTTAAAAGTAAAACTCAAAAGCATCAAACCTCAAGTCTAAATCAGTACGTAAACAAGTTGGTCAAGTCTTTGTGTCGATAGTCCGTCATCCAAACAGTCCCATATCAATCATCTGATAACATCATGTCCTAGGATGAATCCTTCCTACAAGGGGCATTATTTATCAGAAAGAACACTTTGGATAAACGAAATGACATGCCGCCATCCACTAACATGTCCTAGGATGTATCCTTCCTACAATGGGCATTATCTTTTGGCAATAAGTTTCAGTTCTTATCCTTAAAAACACATTCCCTTTTGGTTAGCAATATTGAAGAACATTGACTTGTTTGCATACTTGGTCTTTTTCTTTTGACTTATCTCATTTGCGCTCACTCCAAGGACCTCTCAATGATATCCAAACGAAGGATTTAGAGAGATAGGAATGGGGCAACGATCATTATCCTTTTGTTTGTTGTGCTTGTTGGACATTCTTGTAAAATAACTTGGCAAATACTTGCTCTTTTAGATATGTATGGAGGATGTTTTGGACAGCTTGTTGACTATTGTATTGATTGGTTATACCTTTTCGTGTTTTGGTCTGAGGTGTTTAAAACTTCTAAAGTACATCCTAGCAAGGTTTCTGTATGTCAAGTGTGAACAAGAATACTCCTATCTATTTGTCAAGTCAAAGTCCATCACACTAAGTACAATGCCATCCTGGTCCTTTATACCTTGATGCATCGTGCTTAGGCGTGTTATCAAACATAAAGTAAGTGACCCTTTTAGAATCCCAATCCTTGATAAGAAAATCATCCATTTCTCATCACCATTTCTCATCATCATTTCTCATCATTATCTCTCATAATGCTGGCTTGTTGGATCCTCTTGTCATCATCTAATTTCTTCATTTTACGCACTAACATCATAGCATGAATAATTAATCATCATCACCAATACATCCATCATGCATCCATTATGCATTCATCTTGCATCCATAAATCATCAATATTATGCATATCATCTCACATGCATATCATCATCATAATATAGATCTGTTAGTCTAAGCATCTCAGAAATCATCCATTGCACATCATAGCATACCACATCATCAATCTCATCCATCTCATATATCATATCATCATTTAAGTTGTTTAGGATAATTTAGATTTGTTATTCTAAGCATCTTAAAATCATCTCATTTACATCATCATCCATAACCATCCATTTTGAACCTCTCTATCGCGAGATTGACCCTCAAATCGAATCTTTTTGCTCGATCTCTCGAGGGGGCAATGTACCAATGTACTTCTTTCCACCAGGGCATCCAAAAATCCAGATTTTTTTTTATTTTGATCGCGGCAAGTTTATTATTTGAACCAACACAAGAAGTACATTGCTTCAAAGAGGGGCAAAATGTAGACATTCAAAATTAACATTATGCATTCAATCAGATTTAGTCAAATTAGGTTTCACATTAGGTCCATTCATCACTTTCATCCATTCATTAAATAATCTCATTTCCTAAGGTCAGTTATTTAAAATCAGACAAACATTATCATCAACTTTTTAATAAATCAAACATCCATTTAAATCAAATCCTAAATCATATTCCATCATTTTCTGATTTAAATAAATCAAATATCAAAGTCTTAAAAGTCAAACTCACCTAATCATCATTAAACTAACATAATCATCATTTATTTAATCTAACCCTGATTAAATACTAATCTCACCCACTTGCATTCTCTAGATATCTCCACTTGCACAAATAAATCAATTTTATTGATTTATTAAAAAAAACCTCATTTTCCCTCAACATGACAAGTTGATTTGTCCCTCCAACATGGCATTAATTTCTGTTTTTCTTGTCCCCCTCTCAAAATTTATTGCAAAATTTTAATTCAAATTCTCCCTCTCATGGGAACTCTTCCCAAATCTTGCACAACCATTGGCCTCTGATCACTTGACAAGTGTCATGTTCTCATTGGTGGATCTTTAGTCCCACATTCACCATCTTGGCCAATATCTCATCAAGAAAATCTATAAAAGAAGGCCTTCATTCTCATTCATGGACACACAACTTTTATGCAAGGTTACTCTCTTAATTTGAGAACTCATCTTGCTCATCATCTCCATTGCATTTACATCATCTTGAGCTTTGATCAAGGATTGGGAAAAGGTCACTAGCACATGTGACACCAATCTAGTATGGAATAGGTGATTATCATGCTTTTTAAATGTCTTCTTGATGTTGTTTTTGGTTACTTGTGGCATTTCTTTAGCATAGATATTTTATTTCATAGAGGTATTTGCAGATTTGTATGTTTAGACTAACCCTTCTAATGAGTATTTGAGGTTGGTCTTACTTGCAAATTTAGGGTACTTCTATAGAATACAACAATGATATCAAAAATACTAATCCTATTAAAAAAAAGGATAGAATAACTCTATAATATATATTGCATACATCTTCTACCCCAAGAATCCAATATATAGACATAAGGATTCCTAGGAAATAACAAAATGGCAACACCACAGTCACTAATAATGCATGAAAATACTATGGTAAGTAATTTTTTATGACTCTCACATGTGTTGACCCATCCTAAAATAGATAATAACTCTTACACAATCTCTTTATTTCAACTTCACTATACAAGTTGGCCTAACTAACTCTCAAGAACTCATCTAAGAGACACAAGATCTCTATAGTGGGACAAAGTAGTTAAGGAGAAATTATAAGTTTAACACTAACATTAAAATTTATAATCTCATTCATTGTTTTCAAAGAATAATAAAGATAAGAATGAAAAATTAATAGAATACATTCAAAGGGACACATAGATATATGCTAGTGACCTAATTGTAATGTACAAAATAAACAAAGATGAGCTTGAGCTCTACTCACCAAATTTTGAGAACTTCTTTGATCCCCTTAAGAAATGTCATATTAGGACCCCTTAAGACATTGATTTACAATTTAGGGTGATAGGATGGCTTAAGGGGATCTATGTCTAGTAAGGTGGACTAGGAAAAAATGTTCCATGGCTTAAAGGAATAAAATTTGGTGGAGTTGCCTAAGGCAACCAAATTTAATTTTAAGGTCCTACAACAAAATGAATGCTAAATAAGGGTTTAGGGTTTAGATTTAGAGATTTGATGACATGAAAACATATATCTAAGACACATGATGGATTTTAAACCTATTTGGACCTCCAAGCACTCTTGGACGATCTAAAAAGGAAGAGGAGATCTAAACCCTAAACCCTAGACCCAATTTTTTTTCTAATTATATATTTTTGCAACATTTCTATGACATAGACTCTTCCTTTGAATATTTATATAATTTCTAGATGTGCATGGATTTTCAAAAAAAGAACCTAACTACCACTAAGTGAGGAATCAATTAATCAATTCAATAAATAAATAATCTAAGAAAATAAACATTTGGTTATAGAATTGAAAGGCAACCAAATTTAATTATAAGGTCCTACAACAAAATGAATGCTAAATTAGGGTTTAGGGTTTAGATTTAGAGATTTGATGACATGAAAACATATAGAAGACACATGAATAAATTTTTACAAATAAATGAGAAACCCTACCACCTAAACTTAGTGCTTTGAATAAAATATGTGACATTCTAGGAATAGCTTCAATATATCAACAATTAGGAATTTTAGATTTCAATTATAAGTAAGTTGTTGAGTTATGATAGATTTTGAATCTATTTGGACCTCTAAGCACTCTTGGATGATTTAAGAAAGAAAAGGAGATCTAAACCCTAAACCCTAAACCCTAAGCTACAAGTTTCTCAAAAAAGTAATTTGAATTAAATTCTAAATTGAAATGTGCATGCTAAAAGTTAGCTTTGATACACTAGTTTAGAGAAAGTACAACATTTAGTTTTCCTAATCTAGAACAATGCCACTACATATGAGAATTAAAATAGGAATTAGATTACACACTTGTCCTATAGATCTTATGAATAACATCCTATAAATCAAGGCTTAAATATGATCATAATGCATCCTTACATAATTCACAAAGGATCTCATCCAAATAAGAGAAATGGGTAGAAATCATTCATGTTTCACATTTTAATATTTATTTGATTTAATAACATTTATGTGTCTAGCTCTATCCATATTGCACATAGTCTATCTATAGCCCATTTTAGTTTTACGTAAATTAGGGTAAATAGTCCATTTTAGGTTTACGTAAATTAGGGTAAATAGGGTTTTAGGTTTACGTTTTAGGGTTTATGTCCAAAGATTAACCTATGTAAATTTTGTAAACTAGGGTTTCTAGGGTTTTGAAATTTCTAAGTTTTAAATGTGTTCAATTTAGGTTTAGCTTTTACGGTTTTCAATTTACAATTTAAATTTTTTTGTTTCATTGACGTTTTTGGTTTTTAAAAATGCAATTAAAAACAATAAAACATTGAATTAAAATACACTAAACAAACAAAAATTGAATACTAATTAAAAAAAAAAAAAAGAAAGCAAAAAAAAATTTAAGAATTCAACTAACCTAGAGGTCGACGAGGTCACTAGTGTTAATGGGAGGAGGTGGCATTCAAAATTTTGTGTTCTCTAAAATGCGTATGCACTCTCCTTTCTCCTTCTCTATCCAGCTTAGAATGGTGGAAAATGAATTACAGTCATTTATTTAAAAAAATAAATACTTTCTCGAAATGTGTATGCATTTCAAAACATATATGTGTTCTAAACGCGTATGTGTTTCATAATGCATACACATTCTAGGTTCGCGTACGCGAGCCTAAACGCAAACGCGTTCGGATCCAGGCCCGAGTACCCGAGCTGTAATGCGTACGCGTTTATTTGAAAATGAGTACGCGTTTCTTGCGAACCTTTTTTTTCCCCGAGATTTCCCCTCTTCATGTACCCAACTTCTTGCTTTTACCCATCAATATATAGGCTTCAGTTGGCAAATGAAGCAACAAGAGACTCTTCAAATTCCAAGAAGTTGAATCACTTCAACTTCCAAATGGGACGACATGATAAGTATTTTACTTTTTTTTTAAAAATAAAACTTAATTCAATCTCCTTTAGGCATCTAACATAAAAAATGCAATAATAAAATATTTAATAATTCATTAAATGCACCATTGACCCCTTATAAAACAACATGAAGTGATCATTCCTAGGTGTGGGGGTACAATTGAGAAACATAAAAAAAAACTAAGTATAAATTCAGTCCATGAAGATAACCAAGACCAGAGCCAAAACTAAACTGAAGGATGGCAAGATGACCTGAGCTGAATTGATGATGATGCCACTGCCACAATCAGACTTACTAAAAATAGCCAACTACTAGAAATAGTAAATCCACAACAAAACTCACAAAAAACTAAACTGAGTTAGAAGCAGGACTTACTGAAAATGGAAACCCTAGATTTAACACATCTGAGTAGCCTACAGATTTCCAGAAATAGGCTATCAGTCCACAAAAAGATCATTACTAAAAAGGGGACATTACAACTTTCAACAATAGAAAGTTTTACATTTCGTGGAGCCAAATTAATATATGGGTAAGAGGAGTTTGATTGCAAAGGACAATATTGAGGGCATTCATAAAGAAAAGGATCCAGAAAATATTTTATACGTATGATGTCCACGGGGTTTAGCAGACAGTTACAAGATCCTAAGAATGTAATATCAGAATATTATACTTCTCCATGTGCACAAAATTTGGAGCAATATTTACTGTGAATGTAACCTCGTCATTAAGAGAAGATTGGATACCGTTGCATAGTCAAGGTCGGGCATACTAGTATCTCTTATGACATAAGGAGGACACACATGATGAAGTCCATACTATTTTGACGTTGGTGATAATGTATAGTTGAAGGCCAAGAAATTCAAATCAGATTTTAGATCATGGATTAAGAGAGGTCATAGATTTATATCACTACTACATAGAAGGGGGGTTTAAGACAATTTTTGAGACAATTTTTGAATAAATTGTCTTAACTTGAGACAAAAAAAAAGTTGTTTATTGTCTCAAGTATTGTCTTTAAGGGGGTGTCTCTATAGAGACAATATGAAATTGTCTCTATAAAGACAATATGACATAGAAGTATTTTTGTCTCTTTAAAGACAATATGAAATTGTCTCTATAAAGACAATATGACATAGAAGTATTTTTGTCTCTTTAGAGACAATTTCACATTTGTCTCTTTAGAGACAATTTCACTTTTGTCTCTTTAAAGACAATAGTTGGAATTAAAGACATATTATCTCTACAGAGACAATATGTAAAAATGTATTAAAAAAATAAACAATTCAATATTTTCAAATTCTTGTCATCCTCCTATTTGTTGGAGTTTTTATTTTTTATTTTCCAAATGCGATGGAAAATTATAATAGAAATTATCAATGTTTTTGAAGTTGAAGCAATGAACAGTTGTCGAATACACAAAGCATAATGTTCATAACAAACAAAGAAAATAATGCATCCTAATCCAAATTCATAAAGTAAATGCCAATAAGTATTTTTTTTATTTATAGTTTATAAACTTGTTCATACAATCATGAGCAACACGTACATCATAACATGACATACACAAACGATTCATTTCTAGGAAAGAGAAAATGTTAATATTTTCCTAAAAGCCATTGGAATATACCCAACTACCAGCATAACTCTTTCGAGCATGGCAAAGTAGCTTGACAAAGAGTTGACTCAATTGTCTGGACTGGACAATTTTGTTTCAGAATGGGAACTTTCTTCTTGCATGCTTATGTCTGGTCCTCTCAAAGGCTGATAACTTTTCATTGTAACAATCCACTAAATCATGTACTTTGTTATTGATGAACGACATGATTTCCAAATCGTCTTTGAGCATAGCACAACCTTTCAAGATTTTGATATGATTTTGGAGAGAGTTGAATTCTTCCTTTAAGATAATCAATACGGTGAAAGAAAAATTTTACTACAAGCAAACAATATTAGATTTAACAAGTAAATCCATTTGCATTATTCATTTAAAGAACCACAAATCCACAAGTCTCTACACATTAACTGAAAATAATAAATCTGCAAATCAAACCCCAAAAAAATATCCAATTATAAGCAACCACTACACTAGTCATTTGATAGCCCAAAAGTGAAAATATGTGATCCCAAAAAACTTTCACAAATATTTTCTTTCATATAACTTACTGCTCAAGCTGGGCTGCAAACTGTGCAATTTTAAGTTGGCACTGGTTAGCCGTACTAGTAACTTCTTCACCTTGATAGAGCCCTACAACTTGCTCAAACTATTCCAAAGCCAATTCCAAAGTTTCTTCAGCTTCATATATTTCACCAAATTCCTATAGAAAACAATATTTTGAAGTACATTGGAAATCTAAATTATGGAAATTGACTTCTAAATTTCCAAATCAAAATCTGGTTGATGACCTCCAATATCCCAATTGAAGTATAAAACTCTAGAAACCAAAAGATCTGATAGATACATGAAATTCTAACTTTATAAATTATAAACAATAAAATTTGCTTAGACACAACCAACACACAGAACAACCAAAACTCTCAGGTAAGCCAATTTCAATTATGATGCTAAGGTAAATCAATCACAGAAAAAAAACTAAATGGACAAGGAAAATCTCTATGAAATTTAGTGTAATGAAGAACAGTTTAGAAGCTGTGATAGTTTTAGCATAACAAGGAGTACAATACAAGAAACAGCTGTGAGAAGAAGTACCAAGAACTGGAAGTTACAGCCATCTCCCACTTTAAGAAAAAGACACAAAATAATGGACTGGAAAGAGAGGACAGCCATAGTAGTGCCAAAACTAGTGTTGACCTTAGAAACTACTATCTTTGGGTCACCATTCAAATTCAAGGAGGACTGTTTGGTCTTTGCTCTATCTATGACCCCAATCACCTCTTAATATGACCTAAGTTTGGAAATGGATGAGGTATAACCTCACCATTATAGATTGGGTTCTCAAGGGAAACTTCAACATGGTTGAATACTCTTTTGACATACGTTGGAGTAACAACTCACACTTGTCTTGAGTTAAATTTGATGCTTCTAGATCTTAGCCCATAATTCTTTGGGTGTTTTTGACTCATTCACTAGATTTGTATAAATAGTTAAAATCACCATTGGTCCACTTGGAGTAATCATAAAGATAGATTCTTCAGAAAATGACTAGATTAGACTACATTAATCTCTAATGGTTCAAACAAGTTCAAACTTAAGCACCCTTACCTAGATTAGAGTTCAAATGCTGGAATTGATTCCAGATAAAATTTGCATGCTAATAACACATTCTTCTTGCTCTTCAACTTGAAAGAAAATGTAAGACAACCTTTAGATAATATATACTATAATTATTAACAATCAACAGATTAACATTCTAACATTAAAAAATGCCAGCATATTGTACTACCTCAGGATGCACAATTCCAAATGCCCCAATGCTCTTCCCTTTAAACATAATATTTGCTTGTCTACCAGGGAAAAACTCTGGCTCCTGCAATCAGAAAACATCAGAGTAATGTTATTTATAAATTTTAGTAAAGTGTTTATGCTAGATACATGACTACTAGAATATTCAAAGAAAGTTCATTATCCTTTTTCCCCTATACTAATTAAACAAAACCATTTGAATCTTACATGAGATGGCCTTATATAATAGCCTGAGTTATCTCCAACTGAAACAAACGGTACACCGACAACTTCCATAATTCTGTCCACCAGACCATGAATTACCTGCAGGAATCAACAAGTAAAACATGCAATGAGAAAATGCAGGGTATCTCAGACTTAATACTAAGAACTCCTTTTGTCCCCAATGCCTGAAAGCATAAAGGCCTTTCTATAGGATGAAATGATCAAATTTCAATTTTATAGTGTAACAAATTTATTTCCAGTCAAGAGGAGTTCCATTCATTCAATTGTTTAAAACAATGAAACAGAAAAGTATCTGTCATATTAGACATAAAAATATATTTAATGCTCTTCAAGGAAACAAATCCTATGACAGATATATATAGATAGCAGAAATAAATGACTGAAAAGACAAAATAGGAAAGTGGGAAAACAATTCAATATTTAAAGTATTTCAACATGAATTATAAGAAACACCCCTTAATTGATAAACTTACATATGAGACCTCTCGTTGGTAATCAAAGTCAGACCTCAAACCTCACCATAGGTCATTCACCCCCAGAGCATGAACTTGAGATGAGGGGGCCCGGCCAGTGACATCATCCTCGCTCTTGCCTTGGGTCTTCACAAGCCCATGTCCAAGAGTTGAGGTTCCTAACTTTAAAGGACTGGTAAAAGCAGCCAAATGAAGAAACAAATATATCTCTTCAACCAAGGTGTTAGCTTATATTTTAGTTCTCAAGGATGAATGGGAGTGAAAAAATTAATTCTGCAATGAAGTAGTATGATGAGGAATTATCATGAAAAGATTGATTAGCTTCAAGAAACCTCTTAGCAGCTCATCTACAAGTGACTCTTCAGGCTAGCAATCACCAGGCCTACCAATGGAAACAATAAAAACCTAAAATTTGAAAGAAAAAAAGACATTGGATATGTGGTGATAGACAAAGTTGTAAGGAAGAGAAGAGGTTGCAGAATGATTTCCAAATATAAAAGTAGAAAATAGAGTGTGGAATGATGAGGCCATGAAAAGCCTTGTGATTGTAATTGAAATTGAATCAAATAAAATCAAATTTGTTTGCAATATTTATCTTAGTGAATTAAGACAGTAATTATCTGTTTGGTTTTGAATTTGTGAACGGTTCTTGAGTAGAGAGAGGGGAATCCTTTTTGCGTCAATACCTACTGCACATGATTCATTAAATCCCAAGGGAAGGAAGTAAACAAAATATAATAAGTTCCAAAAATACTTACTAATAGTACTCACTTGGAGTTGTTTCATTGCCCAATGACACTCTGTAAGAAACATGATACTCATTGCCATGGAGAGGGAGATAGTTTCATGGCCTGCAAAGAGAAGAAACAGAAGATTTTCTGCCACAAATTCATTAGAAAGAGTAATATCAACCATACATGCAAAATCAGCCAAAATAGAATACAAATGTAATATAACTAGAGCATAGAATCAGCCAAAACAGAATACAAATGTTAGCTGACAAGAAAAATCAATCATACATGCATAAGGCAAAGAAAAATTAAATACAACTACATGATATAAAAGCCAAGGAATCTCCACGTGCCTGTCAATGTCAAACTTTGAGCTGAAAATTATTTCAGCGTTAGATTTGATCTTAGCCATGGATGTGTTATGATCTTCATTGATTTATTTTAGTAGTGTGGTTTTTTTTAATTGATGTACACATTGTGCAGAGAGGTTAGATGATGTAAAAGTGTGTTTGTTATTTTAAGTTGTTAGCGAACAATCAATATTGTATATGCTTTGGGCAGAAGTTTTTAACCCCTAGATCATGAAGCCATAAAGCAACAAGATCAAGTTTTGATTGCAGAGTCACATCTTTATGGCTCTATTTCAGTTATTTGGGAAAATGTGACTTATAAATGGAGGTGGAATTCCTATCATGCAATGTATAATGGAGCTGATGTTGGAATGGACAGTCAATAAGGTGTTGCAGGGCAGATTTCACTTTTTCATCACTGTCACAATCCACCTATTGCCCTATTAGCATATACATGGGAGAAGATTCATATGATAACCAAATGAATTGAATCAAAGCATGATCAGGTGTATGAATTTGATTCCACATTGAAAGTATGATCCTTGGAACATCTTATTGATACTTGACAAGGGTTTAAAAAAAGCAGCAGTCTCACATGTGGGCAAGGTTCAAGCTAAAACCCTGAACAACATTCGAGAGTCACAGTCTAAAAGGTTTCAAGGAGCATTCCAAATGAAAGTTTGGATGCAAGGGTCACCAAGAGACAGTAGCCATTATTGAAATGCATATGTGTGAGATAGGGGCAGCATTCTTTGAGAGACACTGACTTGTTATCTAGTACACCTATGCAGTGGCAAGGATAGTAATCTCATGAATGAATTTGATGCATAGTTACAAACCCTGTTTAAAGCCTTTGTAATGTGTGCAGCTTGTGCAGGGTTAAATGTGACTGAATATAGTGCATATGACTATGCAACATAGGGTTTTATGGTACATTGTTTAGTCAAATGCACGTGACAGTCACCTAAGGGGGCGGTCTTAAAGTCCAAAAGAGCTTGATAATAGTGTTTTATATTATGTGACAGTGCACAATTTTCAGTCAAGCTATTTTTCTCTGCCCCACATTAAAAAAGGGTAGGATTTCAAGTACAAGATATCAGTATATATATGTTGATTGCAGACCTATTCAACATTCCTTGAAGGAGGTTTTGTGTGTAAATTTTTTGTCAAAATCCTTCAAGTATATTCAAGGGAATTTTGAATTTTCCCAAGCCAACTTGTTTATAGAATGGAATGATCTGCTGTCACGAGAATAGACAAATTAGACTACAATTTAGAATGAATCTCATGATCTGGAAGTGATGATCACAGTAACTCACCTTGATGATGCCTGGAGTGATAATGTTGGGACCCATAGAAGAAAATACAACCATTTGTGGTGCTAGACTAACGTTCAAAATTGTTAAGGTTCTAATAATCTGTGCTGTGGGATTACTAATTATCCCAATCATAAGCTAGTTGGTGATAGAACAGACATGAAAACAAATGTGAAAATTTTGAAAGGTTCTTTAGATTCACCATTCTGATAACTGAATTACTTGTGTATTCACAGTCACACCACCAGATAATGAAATAATTAGGAAATATCAAACAAGAGCTGATTAATGTTACCTCTTCATTTCCATTCCTTCCTAGAAGCAATCTCATCCTACAAAATAGAACAAACATAAATCAGTTTGAGTAGAGTTTCTGGATTATCTAATTACGCATGCTAACTTGTAAAGTAGATAAAGATGACAATAAAGAGAACCACAAGGATGTAACAAATTTAGAGTTATAAACAATCTACTTACCACTTTCCCTTGATACCAGTATGTAGATGTCACTAGGTGCATTACTTTGAATAACAATGTCCTCTTTTGGAGGTGAGTAGTTTAAGGAAAATCCTTAAAACTATAGAAAGTACTTTGAACTTTTCTCTTGTACCAGAGATTAGACTTCACAAAATGAATTGTACATGAAACACTATATACATTATATATATATAAAGTAGGCAATGAACAATGTATTGTATAAAACTAGGGAACTTTTTTCGTCTGAATGAAAACTAGGCAAGTTGCTTGCAATAATCGATGCAAGGAACATAAAAGATCTTGCAAAAAATCATTTTGTTAAGTTCTTTTCTTCCAATAAGTCCTAAGAGCTAAAAAAAGCATTCTAATCTATATATTCTATTGTTTTCTTATCCACGATCAATCCCACATGATTAGACAACAATAGACTCAAACATAAGAAGCAAACATGTCTTTTGTTAATTTGATTCTATCCATCCTCTTCCTTTATGTCCTCTTTCTACGAGGAACTATACTAATACGAGGCACTATTCTAATTGTGGGTGTCAATTGTTCATCACATTGGACACCCTCCTCATTATTCTCTTCTCCCACTTGCTCCTCATGTTCCTCTAGCTCCTCTTCATGCTCACTACCTGATGAGTTGGATTGTTGGGCTTCCTATACACAACAAAATTTAACTCATTAAAATAACATATCAAATCACAGTTTTAGCTTTGCTTGTTTCATTTCTCTATGCAAAAAAGAAACTATTATAATTCTAGGTGTATCTATCTATTTCAATATCTATATCATTTGTTTTGCAATGGAAATGAAAGCAAAATATGAAATTTTATTATATCCCATCATGCAAAGAACTTACCTCAGATTCATGACTAGTGACTAATTTCTCCCCTTGATCTAGCATATGTTGTCAAAGGCCTTTGGAACCATGTAGTAAAGCATATTTTAGGAGGTCCTTTGAAGCTTCCTTTTGAAATTGGTGAACCTACATAAACAATTATAACCAAATTTATAAGGTATAATGACTCATAAGATACAATTAACTCACAAGTTAATCATGACTTTTTTAGGAAATAAAGAATACAATAGATGAAAATATTGACTTACCAAGCCACCACAAATGCTATTGTACCCACCAGATCCTAATTTATGAGATCCAATACTTGACACCCTAGCTTGGGTTGCTTTTGTTGTATCTCGAAGGTGTCTTTTAGATCCTGGTTGTGCAGATGGCCTATAGTTTGGATTATTGTGGGCCTTCCTCTTAAATTTGGCATCTTTCATAAGCTCATCCCATGTCACTTGGTCTGTGATCCAAGCTGGACATGGATATCTTAAGTCTTTTGTTAGCTTTGACCTTAGATTGTCTCGTTTAGAGTGAATGTATTTCCGAGCAATATCTAAAATAAATTCCTTATTAAAACCAGGATTTCCACATGCTACTATGACATCCTTAAATAGTTCATCTTTCTTAGCATTGGCTTGCTTCCTCCAATCCATTTTAATTTTATTGCCAAATAATTGTTCTGCACGACGAAAAATGAAGTGAAAGAATTTCAACCCCATTTCATCCTTCAAGACATTTCCTTCTGAGGTGAGCAAGATTGTAACTTCTTGCGTTCCTTTTGTGGTCACCGAGGATATTGTTGTAGTCATAGGGGTTGAGGTAGATGCCCCTATAGGTACATCAGTCACATTGTCATTTATTTCCTGTATTTACAATGAGATCATCAAACAACCATTTAATCACAAATTAGAATCACAAAGCAACCATGTAATCATCAATAATGCTTTTACTAGTCAACATGTTATTACATTGATAAAAGTAAACTATGAACTAGAAAAGAATAATAAGATAATATTTCCATATAATTATACCTGTTCATCTGAAGTAAGCCCTGCACTCCCCAACAATGTCCTCTCCAATAACTCAATTTACTTAGATATTTCTCTCCTAATTTCAACATTTTCAGGAGTATCTGGTAGGATCCTTAGTATTCTTGATTGTGACTCTATAAGACTCCTCAAGGAAACTTGTTCAGGTGTTGGTGGAAGAACTCTAACTAAACCTAGACTTGATGTAGAGGGCATGCTATGAGGTATTGTGCTTGATGCCACACTTGTGATAGGTGTTTCTGGTCTAGATGTAGAGGGCATGACACATCTTTTTGAAACATCCTGCAAGGCACAAATATAAATATTAAAGTGGTATTATGGCAGAAACAACATAATCAAACCCACATGAACATATGATTGAATCTTACTTTTTGCACAACATTGGGTGTATCAAATGGCATAATTGGATCTTGCATGCCAACAAGATGCATTCTTGGGGGAATTACTCTAGAAATGTCCTATAGCAAAAATACAAATATTAAATAAATATAAAAGGTGAAATAAGTCAATTAAATGCACAAGAATCTAGATCAAATCTTACCCCTGGCATACTACTAGATGTATTAAAGGGCGTGATAGGTGTGGACACGACTTTAGAGATGGCCTGCATTCCACAAACATAAATTAACATAATATAATACGAAACATAAGATAATTGAACCTATAAAAGATAATTTTCAAACTTACCTCATTCACCATCATAGCAAAGTTTTGCCCTTGCCCGTTCCTTAGCATTTCAATTAGCCCATTTAAGATCAATGGATCCCCCATAGTAGAATTGGGAGTACCCATTGGCACATTCTTAAAGAAACACATAATGACATAAAATGACAAAATATTAATTAAAGAACATATGCAATTGATATTAGTAATATAAGTCAAATTCACTAGCACATGAACAATAACATACATAATTTTCATTATGTTTCCATACATAAGAAAAACATAAACAATCCTCAACTTCCAAAGTTTTTTCAGCTTTAAGGTATTGTGTTTCTCTTGCTTAGGTGTCAATTGCATAAATTTCATAGGTGTTGATTGCGTAAAGCTTCCAAAAACAAAAATATCTTTCAGGTTAATTGTTAAAAGTAAAAATAAAAATGAAACAACTTTACTAGTTGAAAAAAAAATTGCAAGCTATATTCATTGACATTACAAACATCCACTAATAGAACACTCAAAATATTCAAATTACTTTATTTCCATTACATTTTGTGTACAATTAAAAACACAGCTACTTCTGAAGTTAGTTCACTGCCCATGGACTAAGCACCATAATCCTTAAACCCTGCAGGGGCTAGGCATGACACCTTACTCAGGGTTTCTCCATATTGATGTTGCTGACATACACATACAACCTCATCTTTTCAGACTGGGTGCTTCAATCTCTGAGATCAGGGCATATACCAAACCAGGAGGCTTTTAGTGGGTATCTTGTTAAAATTTTTGTATGTAGTTGTGTTATAACTGTTGTAGCATTGGCTCTGAAACTGCTGCTAGTTCATGCATCAGATGTATGCAAAGGGGGTAGCAAATATGCTGTTATGAAATTCACTAATCAGGACTGAAGTGCCATTTTCTTAATTTGAGTATTTCCTTGAAAAAGAATCCACATAACTTCTAATGTTTCTTGAGTATTTATTATCCTGAAACATTCTATGTGTCATGTCCCTTACCCCAAATGTATCAAAATACGAAAATTATAATCATAATAAATCTGTGTCACTAATTTGCAATTACTTGGAAAAAATTTCCGTAAGGGTTAGGGAAAATATCTACACAGAAAATTAAAAAAAACCAGAGACCCTGAAAAAGTTCACCAGAAATTTGCAATTTTATCAAGAAAATAAATGCCAAAAAAAGAGTCTAAAATCACATTGAATGATTAAATAAAATAATCATAGTTTTTCAATGAAAAAATGGGCACCCAGGTTGAGCACCAATTAATCACAATAAATTGTGATTTTTTGCAGATCTCTGCAACTCTGGTTTCTTCTACATCTGGACTTATTTCACAGTCAGCATCAGAACTACAAACCAATCAAAAGCATGTAGATTCATGGATATTTCTACAAGAAAGATAACCATTAGTAGAGATGATTTTCACTACTGTCAGTTCTGGTATGACATGATTTCATGTGGGATTCATGTTGTGAATGCTTTGGTTTCCAGTTCTTGATGCCATTGAGTACAGAGTACAAATCCTAGAATTGAGAAAATAAGAAAAGGAAATTTAACCACTACAAACCCTAGCATTGAATATTTTTTTTACAGAACCATGCCTTGAAAAATTAAAGAAAGGGATTTTTAAATGCAAAAATTCTAGACCAATTTGAATCCATGTGGAACATAAAGGAACATGTAAGGGAAGAATTTAGAAATGTAAATGAAAGCTGAAAAAGCTTGGGGAAAAAAGAAAGAAAAAAAAATGTACTTGAAACATCTAATTTGTCACTGAATTGGTCTACTTAACCCTCTTCATCATTTTATATCTATAAATCCACACCAAAACACTAGACTGGTGTTTGGTGTAGCACTTGCATTTTTTTGTTCATTGTAGCCTCCCTTGAGTGAAGGTTTTAACCTTGCAAGGCTTTCAACATGGCACCATGAAATTTTAACAAGATCACTTATTTTATAAATTTAAATCCACACCAAAACACCAAACCAGTGTGTTGGGTTGGGCACTTATAAAGTTTTGATTTATAAGGAGGCTTTAAGCTTGCTTGCTGTATAACCTACGACTATGAATTTGAATGTGGATTGATTCTTGTGTATTTGTATATCCACACCAAAATACCAAACTTGGCTTTTGAATGGGGCAATTACAGACTTTGATTTATTGTAGCCTCTTTGGAGCAAAGGTTTTAACTTTTAAGCTTGCCCGGTAAAGAACATGTCATTTAGGATTAAACATGAACAAATTCTCTTGTAAATGTAAATCCAAACTATGGTGTTTGGTGAATGCATTATTTATTGCACAACATTCAGAGCACACGTGAAATATAATCAGCTGTTATGAAATTTCACAGTACACATGAAAGATAATCAGCTGTACGGACAAAATTTATATCATTTTTCTGTATTTCAATCTGATGATTGACAAAGGTTATGGGCTAACACATCTAGCTGTAGTGGAAAGTTCATTTCTTTTTCTCAGGTGACTCTTGGATAGCCAAAATTAAATATAGAACTAATTCTTATTAGCACGTGGAATTTTCTTTTATGATTTTTGGTTGTATAACAGTGCTTTGTTTCTTTTTTGTTGAAATGTAGTGTGTTGAAGTAATAATCATTCTGAATGACTTCTATATAATGAAACTAAAATTATATTATAATCGGTTTATATTCATGTTATGTCATTCATTAAATAGTCTGAATCTATGTGCTTATACTATGTCTGACTGTAAGCAAATTAGCCATGATGGGGGGAGATTGAGGGACTATTGAATGCACCATGTACTATCAACAATAAGAGTACAAATTTTAACCTAATTATTACTTAGAGAACATGACTCTTAGGTAAAGACGAACAAGCATATGTTACAATGATTTTGTATCATTGTTTAATATAATCTTATACTATGTTACCGGGTTCTTCAAAAATGGACCTTGTACCTGCTCCGAGAGCGTTTGGGCATAGGAGCAGCCTGGGGAGCACCCTGGGAGTTCCTAGGAAGCCTAGGGTTCTTAGTGGGTCCTTCTTGGGTGCTCCCAGTCACTCCCAGGGTGCTGCCAGGAAAAAAATGTTAATTTGAATCACTGTAATTAATATGCTTGTGCAAAAATTGTTAATTTCCTATGGTGCAATATTTTGTAACAATTTCTAGAAGAAGCATCTGAGTTTCTAGGAGGGTTGCAACCTATCATTGAATAATTTGATGCAACACCTATGTACAACTTATTTGTCAGTTTGTACAGGCCATACCTATACTGAGTTTGAGCCATATATCAATCAAGATCATCCTTTTTTGTTGCAGCAGTTTGTGATATGTTTTAGCTTGGGTTTCAAATTAATTTCAAAGGTATTATTTCATTATTAGCTTCTTAAATGTTGCTTGTCAATTTAGTACAAAAAAATTGGCATACCGGCATACACGTATCCCATACTCGTGCCTGATCTCATACCAGAACCGACAACTTAGTCTTATAGCAAAAAAAGGATGCTATGTTTCAAGGTTTGTCTCATAATACGTCCATGGCTAAACACCATCTTTGCAATAGGTTTCTATTTAAAATATCTCACTCAACCCTTATGTCATGAGTTGCTTGACTCCATAGCCCATTGGTGAAGACCATCATTTACTTAAACCAAAGACATTAATCTATTTTTTAAAAATTTCACTATTATAATTACACTCCAAAGATTAATTAATTGTCCTCATTACATTAGTACCCCTAGCATAGTAGTATGGTAATATTTTTTCAAGGTGTTTTCTAATTTGGAGGGTTTTATTGATGTCACAAAGAGTTTCATAATTGTTGAGAGTAACTTGCAAATTCAACCTCCCAAAACTGTTTATATTTTTAGATGACGAGTTAAGACAAATAATGCAAGCCTTTAATAGAGATTGCTCAAAAACCTCCAATTGGCTTCACCAATCAACTCAGGGACCATCTGGCCTTAACCAAAACTAAATAAACATGTTATGATATATTGAAATTAGATTTTTTTTTGATCAGTTGCAATATGATATATCCACCATATAATTCCATTATGTAAGCTCTTGAATATAGGAGAACCCTCTCAGATACCTTAAAATATACTCGTAGTTGTTAGGATTCTGAAAAACTAGTATGTACAAGGGGAAGTTATATACTGAACTAATTAAGTAATTGATCCATTCAATTTTACCACATGTGTTTATGGTATATTGATTATTACAACTTGATATATTTGTCATTGAATTCCATTGCAGAGATTTTTTAACACAGAACACTTAACTGTTGAGTGTACAATTAACAAAAGAAATAAACATGCTTTGACATGGTCTTGTTGGATTTGAGATGGCTACTCTATTTTATTCCTAAAGCTGGAAATGTTCTGCCCGTTCTTTTTTTTTCATAGAATTGAAAAGTTCATTCTAGAGTTATCATGATGTGCCCTGTTACTACAATTTGCTAAAGAATCTACTCAACTTAAAATGATATAGCTTGGATAGACAGTCCTTTATATAATATATCTATTCATTTGGTGGGGTCAATTGCTTTGTTGATGCATATTTTTCAGCAGTTGGTGGATATTAATACTGTGATGTATTACAGCCCATCCATAATGGAGCTGGCTGGATTTGCTGCTCATAAGACAACATTATTGTTGTCATTAGTTGTTGCTGGTGTCAATGCATTGGGCACAATAGCTAGCATCTTTCTAATAGATCGATCCAGAAGGAGGCGTCTTGCAATATTGAGCTTGATTGGTGTAATAGGAGCATTAGTTTTATTATCAATGGGCTTCTACCTTACTACAACAGATGCGCCCAGTGTCATGAGACAAGAAAACCATTTTGTTGCTGAACTTTTATGCACTGCCACACATTCTGAACAACACACATCTCGGTCTATTTCATGCCTTGACTGTTTGCATAAGGCATGTGCATTTTGTGCTGCTCCTCAAAACAAGGTATATGTATATCTTCAATCCTATTCAACAAAAACCTAAGAAATGAAAGGATATTAAATGTTAATCACCTATAGCAAGCATATGCTTCCTACTAGATCTATTATGATCATATTATGTCTAATCATTGCAGATGCAACCAGGTAGCTATTTAATTCACAATGGGACTATTGCTGACATTTGCACTAGTAGTTCTAGATCTTGGTACACACAATCTTGCCCAAGTAACTATGGCTAGTTAGCTTTGGTTGGCCTTGTACTTTACATTGTGGCATTCTCCCCTGTGATTCAGATTCCATGCTTGCCCAAGATCCTGGACTCGTGACTTGCTCTGAACTTTGCACCTTTTTAATTTTCTGAAAAGCCCCTTTTTGTTTCTAATGAAAAATCCTTTGTCATATTGGAAAACCCCCATTCTGTTCTCTATGCCTTTCGTGCCTCTATTCCTGGTGCCTCCTTTTTTTGTTCTTGTTCTTTGATTCTTCTCATGTTCTTTTGATCTGTGCAAGTTATTCAAAGAAGAAGCTTCATAAAACGGAAAATGCATGCCAAATATTGAGGGAGGTAAAATGTTAAAAAAGAGGGAAATAAAAAAATTATTCTAGAAAAAGTAATTGTCTTAAAAATTCTCTCTCTAAAATAATTACCCAAGGAGAGAAGATCAATGCCCTTTGTTTGTGTGTGATCATGGAGAACAGTCCAAAGTGGTCTAAGCAATAATGAAAGAACTATCAAACTAGCACTTGCACCCATAGGGGGTTCAAGGGATTGCCGATAGGAAACTAAGGTAAAATTTATTGAGCATAAAAGTAACTCACTCCAACAGAATCATGGTAGCCTATGCTTAACATGTATTTTCAGATTGCATGGATTTTACATAAGAGATACTCTATTTTTAACCGTGGACAGTGAACACATATGTAAGCTTGAAGTGCATTGCAGGTGGATTAATTTACAAATCAGGAGGTAGCAACATGCAGCATGTGATAGCCTCAGCTGCCAATTTCCAGGTGGACTGCATTTTGGGAGACATTCCTGTGAAACTTTCTTATTTGGTGGCATCTGAGCTTCACTTTCCCAAGTACATTCATTACAGTGGATCATCTTTGACAAATGATAGAACATCCTTACCACATATCATGCAAGGGAAGCTCTCAATACTCTTTCAGTGTAAATCCTAATGCTCTTGTTGGGGTTGTTGTTGGCGAACGACTATCAGATAATATACTTATTGCTGTTCTGATTTAACTTTTTAGGAGAGACTAAGGACTACAGTTACTTGTTGTGTTTGGCTACCAGTCCTTTACTGGTTTGTATTTGTAACTGTTGATTTTATTTGAATAATAATTATTTCTTCTAATAAAAATATTTGATGCTTGATAAGCTTATAATTTATTTTATTTGTCGTTTCAACACTTGTGGAAGGCAGATCTTAGCTTTGGAGAAAAATACAAAGATTTTATGGAAGAGGAGTTTGGGATTTGACAGTCCAATTCACAATTTTATTCTTTCAAGCTTATTAATAACAATCATACATGAGAAAATAACAAGACAATATCATCTGACCATACAGCTACAGAGCACTGAACCTTGAGCAATAGACCATACTAAGGAATCGCTTCAAAAAGAGAAACAATAATATAAAAGAGAAAGGAACTTAAAAGGATAATCTGAAATATAGTTTTCCGAACTTCTGTCATTTATAACTTTTAGCTAGATTAACCAAAACCATTGAAACCTTGAACATAGGTGTATTGAGCATTCCTAACCAACACACTATAACCGCATAAGTTGATCTTGAAACACGAGAAAATTTGCACTAGAATATCAGATTAAGATGACATAAAGATTGTTTTATTAGATCAAGCAAAATTGACAACAAACATTGTTGGAATCAATGACAACAAGTTGCAAAGGGTTCCTTGTTCATTCTTTCAACAAGCTATTCCTAGACTCTATGGCTTTTCTCTCTAAAAATATTTTTCTCACAAGGTGAGTATTTATTCTCAGCATTGTTTTTTAACTTCTTAAACCCTTTAAGGCCATTGCTATATTTTTTATTTTCTTTGAAGTAGTATTCTATATTTTGTAAACTCTTGTCAAATTTTCCCTAAGCACTTATGTTCAAGCAATCATAAATGAGGATGAAAATTCCTTAGGTTTTTTGGAGATTAGAGGATGAAAACCATTTGGTTTCAAGAGTTCAATTGCTGCAGCTATGACAGTTTTCCAGTGGAGTCAGGAAGGTTATTTAAACCTACACACCCTTCTATGTTCAACATTGCAGCTGTGACAGGTTGCCAATGGAATCATGGAGGTTATTTAAACCATTACAATATTTTATTTTCAAGTGTTGCAGCTGCACTAGATTGTCAATAGAATCAAGGAGGTTATTTAAACCTTTGAAACTTCCTATTATGTTCAAGTGCTACAGCTGTGACAGGTTGACAATGGAATCAGGGAGGTTATTTAAACCTCTTGAACTTTCTATTTTCAAGTACTGCAGATGTGATAGGTTGCCAATGGAATTAGGAAGGTTTTTTTAAACCTCTACAGTCTTCTATGTTCAAGTGTTGCAACTGTGATAGGTTGCCAATAGAATCAAGGAGGTTATTTGAACTTTTACACCCTTATATGTTCAAGTGCTGCAGCTGTGACAGGTTACCAATGGAATCGGGGACGTTATTTAAACCTACACACTCCATTATATTCAAGTGTTGTAGCTATGACAGGTTGTCAATGGAATCAATTTCAGAAGATTCATCCAAAGAGGAAATTGATTTCCCAGCTGAAGACTGATGATTTTCAATAATTTTATGGATCACAGTTGGTTACAAATTCAACTATAACAGGGGAAAACCTATAAGATAGACACGTAAATCCACTTTCTGTAGCTTTTGAAGAAAATTTCACAGAACAAAAGCAATCTGAATAGAAAGAGATTCTCCAAGAAGATGATTTAAATAAATCAAGTGAAGATGGCAGACACAAGGATGATGGGGAAGCTTCAGTGGAGGATCTTTCTTCATTCCAATTCCTAATGCTAAAATAACTAATGACCTGCATATTAACTCCAAAATCAAATATCTTGCCATCCCAAAGGCTTTTCAAAATATTCATTAACTTAGAGGTCTGGGATTCCTTATGATCCCTGTGAATTTGTTTCAAGACATTATGATTAATTCTATTTGTAGCTAAGTCATATTAATCATACTAATGTCATTCTTTGATCAAGCAAATTCTAGAACAAAATGAGCCAAAGCCAAAATAAATGGTGCACAAAGACGGATGAGGTATCATTATTTAATTCTAACAACAAAATACTTCAACACATAACGTGATTTTCTAAGATAGTGGAAACCAGCAGTGGAAAGCTTGTTTTATTTAACAAAAAATAACTTGTTCACATATGCAGAGCTACTAAGCATTTGACGCATCGCTGATATTACTATACCACACTCCCTGGAACTGGCAAGTGGCACTGTTGCATGTTTAACCTTTGCTCATCCTCATAAACATTTTAAGTACTTCCCCTTCAAGTCTATCAAACGTAAGCTGTACTCTTTACAGATTTGGGAAGTGCAATCAATGAAAATCTCTACAAGTTCCAAAATTCACTGAATTTTAATTTCAATGAGGTGAAAGATAGTTTATGAGAGAGCAGATCATGCTATTTTAACTTTTAAGAATATTGAATGATTACTAAATGTAAGAGACAAGTCTATGATATTTAACGTTTCCTGGCCTGCTATTATCGCAGGGTACATAATACAATACAACATGCAACATAGGTAGGGGAGTAAGGAATTTTGACAAAATATGGGGTTTTTTAAAATTTTACCTATTTGCTTGGAGACAACCCACAGGTTGAACAAAATGGTAGCCCACGGGATGAAGAAAATGGCAGCTAGGGCATAATATTTTCTACAAATCTGGAAAAAACCCAATACTGCAATCATCACTTCCCACCACACCCTGCATTCTTATAAGCTTCCTTCCCACCTGAAGAAACTCCATCCAATTCCAATGCCGTAGTAGCAAACGGGAGAGCCAACTCACAGAGCCATCAAAAAGCTGCGAAAACAATAGTTTTGTTTGAGGGAAAAGTCATATGTGGGAAATAATTAATATGTTTTTTGGAAAAGGTAGGTATTTTTTCTATTTTAATTTGAGACAATGTAAAGTAAAAAAATAAAACTTAACTAGAAATTGCACCTTAGTGTGCAATAGGTATGCCGAAGAGGTCTAGAATATCCATTACAAAAAAAATTTGTCTATATTTTGCATACATCTATGCAATGCAAGAGATTGATTGGTAGGCCATTTTGGAAATGATTTTGTTTGTGCAACAAAGGTTTCAATGGAGAGGTGATAGCTTCAAATGAAATATGCAGCCACTTACAAGTATCCAAACATGAAAGAAACAAAACCTTTGAATCAAGAAGATGATCAGACTTCATTAGTAGTAGGCTCATGTTATGTTTTTCATAGGGAGAGAGGGAGATAGAGGGAGAGATATGGATAGAAAGAGGGAGATATAAATGGGGGAAGAGTGAGAGAGAGGTAAAGAGGAAGATAGATATGGGGATGGAGATGGAGAGGGGTATGGAGAGGAGAGAGAGGGATAAATAGAAATATAAAGAGAGGGAGGGAGAGAAAGAGAGGGAGATAGGTAGAGGAGAAAAAATTAAAGAGATATAGAAGAGGGAGTAATAGAGAGAGAGGGAGAGGAGTTAGGGATAGAAAGAGGGAGAGATAGGGATAGAAAGAAGGAGAGATAGAGATAGATATAACTTAGGAAAGATAGAGGGGTTGAGAGAGAGATGGAGACAGAGAAATAGAGATATTAAGAGGGAGACAATGAGAGGGGGATAGAGAGATAGAAAGATAAATATATAAGAGGTTATATATATAGAGGTAGAGAAAGGGATATGTAGGGATATATAAAGGGGGGAAGAGTGAGAGAGGGGTAAAGAGGAAGATAGATATGGGGATGGAGATGGAGAGGGGTATGGAGAGGAGAGAGATGAATAAATAGAAATATAAAGATAGGCATAGGAAGTTATATATAGAGAGAGATAGAGACAATGCAAAGTAAAAAATAAAACTTAACTAACAATTGTACCTTGGTGTGCAATAAGTACGCTGAAGAGGTCTAGAATATCCATTATGAATTTTTTTTGTCTTTATTTTGCATACATCTATGCAATGCAAGAAACTAATTGGTAGGCCATTTAGTAAATGATTTTGTTTTTGCAACAAAGGTCTCAATGGAGAGGTGATAGATTCAAATGAAATATGCATCCACTTACAAGTATCCAAACATGAAAGAAACAAAACCTTTGAATCAAGAAGATAATCAGGCTTCATTAGTAGTAGGCTCATGTTATGTTTGTCATAGGAAGAGAGGGAGATAGAGGGAGAGATATGGATAGAAAGAGGGAGATATAAAGGGGGGAAGAGTGAGAGAGAGGTAAAGAGGAAGATAGATATGGGGATGGAGATGGAGAGGGGTATGGAGAGGAGAGAGAGGAATAAATAGAAATATAAAGATAGGCATAGGAAGTTATATATAGAGAGAGATAGAGAGGGAGAGATAAAGATAGTGAGGTAAAGAGATATAGATATGGAGGTATAGGAAGAGGTAGAGGGAAATAGAGAGGGAGAGAGCTAAATGGATAGAGAGAAGGAGACGTGTCGAGAGATAGAGGGAGAAAAATAGATAGAGATGCACAGATAGAGAGATGGATAGGGGGATATAGAGGGAGTGAGGGAGGGAGAGATGGGGATAGATAGAGGGGAGATATAAAGAGAGGGAGGGAGAGAAAGAGAGGGAGATAGGTAGAGGAGAGAGAGAGAGGTTTGAAAGGTGAATTATCATATCCTTAATCAAATGACACATGTGGTACCCCGAGCATAACTCCCTAGGGACACATGTAATCCTTGGATTTTTAGATATAGTGAGGGAGGAATAAGGAGTATGTGTGTGTGTGTGTGTGTGTGTGTGTGTGTGCACGCGTGAGAAAGATATATGGAGAGAGATAGAGAGGGAGATTTGTATAAATAGATAAAGAGGGAAGGAGAGGGAGGTAGAGAAAGAAAGAGACACTCCTTCTATCTATGTCTCCCTCTCAATCTCTATGTTTCTCATTATCTCTCAATTTCTCTCTTTGTATCTCTCTCATATTTCTTTTTATATTTTTCTTACGTTCTATCTTCCTCTCTCTCCCTATCTCTCTACCTTACTCCTTTATTGTCCCTATTTATCTCCCCCTATCTCTACTTCTATATATCTTTGTCTACTATTTCTCTTTATCTATCTCTTTATCTCTCTCCCTATGGTACTTTATATCTATCTATGTCTCTTATATTCTCTCTCTCTCTCTCTCTTACTATCTCTATCTTTCTCTCTCTCTCTCTCTCCCCCTATTTATTCCTATATATCTCTACCTCTATCTCTATCTCTATATCTATATCTCTCTTTTATCTCTCTATATCTCTTTGTCTCCCTCTTTATCTCTCCATAGATCTCTATTTATCTTTCTCTCTATCTTTTTTTCTCTCTTTTCTCTTTTTGTATCTCCCTCTCCCTATCTATATCCATGTCCATTTTTATCTTTACCCCCCCTCTCTCTCTCTTTCTTTCTTTCTCTTTTTCTCCCTTTTCCTCTTTATATCTTCTCTAGCTTCCTTAAGTGTGCAATGGGTACACTAAAGAGGTTTGAAAGGTGAATTATCATATCCTTAATCAAATGACACATGTGGTACCCTGAGAATAACTCCTAGGGACACATGTAATCCTTGGATTGTTAGATATAGTGATGGAGGAATAGGGAGTGTGTGTGTGTGTGTGTGTGTGTGTGTGTGTGTGAGTGAGAAAGATATATGGAGAGATAGAGAGGGAGATTTGTATAAATAGATAGAGAGGGAAGGAGAGGGTGGTAGAGAAATAGAGAGGAGAAAAATGTAAAGAGATATAGAAGATGGAGTAATAGAGAGAGAGAGGGGGGGAGATAGGGATAGAAAGAAGGAGAGATAGAGATAGATATAACTTAGGAAAGATAAAGGGGTTGAGAGAGAGATGGAGAGGGAGAAATAGAGATATTAAGAGGGAGACAATGAGAGGGGGATGGAGAGATAGAAAGATAAATATATAAGAATTTATAAATAGAGAGGTAGAGAGAGGGATATGTAGAGAAGGAAAGAGTGAGAGATAACTTGTGATAAAGATAAGTAATAAAGAGATAAATAGAGAAGGGGAGAGATAAAGATAGGAGGAGAAATGGAGTGTGTATGTGTGTGAGATGGTATGTCTTGGGATCATGGTATGCCAAAAAAGTGGCAATATTTGTAGGGTATGTGGTGACTGACTTTTTTTTCATAAAAATTAATGAAGCGAAAAGGGTTTTTAGAGGAGATTCTCAGTTTTCCAAAATATAAATTATGATTTAATTTGAATTTAATAATTATTATTCATTTTTCTATTAGAATTCTGACTAAAGTCACGATGAATTAAGGCTAATTGAAAAACATCTATAACTTTCAAGCGATTATCATATTTTTTGAATCCAAAACATCGTCACATTCTATGCTTTACATACTATAGGATTAAAAAAATAAAAATTAAATTTCATAGTTACATTAAAGTTAAAAGGTGGTCAGACTGAGGCCAGTTTTATATTTTCTAAAAGTTGTAATTAAAATTCATAATTAATTATTTACTAGGAAACAAATTACAAAAAAATATGCCATCACATCCCAGGACATGGAGTCCTATACTTATATATAAAATATTACAAAAAAAAATATTATCATTTATTATGGTTAGGGTGGTGAGTGAGACACCTACTTCTTATTTTTCCTTTTGAAATTTAGAGTACTCTTTGCATTGAAATTTAAATTTTCACCAAAATAGATTTTACATTTTATTTTAAATAAACCTAGTATTTTAGAAACTTCATTCAATTTTCTACAAATTCTATTCTTACATATTTTGAAATAATATAGGCAACTTATTCAAATATTTAAGTCAAGTTGCCTAACTTGATTTTTTTTCTAGATTTTTGCCACTTAAGGGCTGTTTGGCATGCATGATCCTGCACATGCCAGATATATATATATGAAGATAGAGACAAAGGGATATATATAGGGAGAGAGGGAGAGAAATGGAGAGAGGATAGGGATAAAATAGAGATATAGAAAGAGGAAGTGATAGGGAGAGAGAGATCTCAAAAGAGGGAGAGATAGAGAGATAGGTAGTGGGAAAAATGGAGGGGGAAGAGAGAGAAAGAGAGATGGAAGGAGAGAGGAAAGGGAAGAGGGAGAGAATGAGAGAGGGAGCATTGGAAGGATAGAAAGATAGAGATAGGGAGTTATATATAAAGAGAGGTAGAGATGAGATATATGTATAAAGATGGGAAGAGAAAGAGAGAGACACTCTTTCTATCTATGTCTCCCTCTCAATCTCTATGTTTCTCATTATCTCTCAATTTCTCTCTTTGTATCTCTCTCATATTTCTCTATATATTTTTCTTATGTTCTCTCTTCCTCTCTCTCCCTATCTCTCTACCTTACTCCTTTATTGTCCCTATTTATCTCCCCCTCTCTCTACTTCTATATATCTTTGTCTCCTATTTCTCTTTATCTATCTTTTTATCTCTCTCCCTCTGGTACTTGATATCTATTTATGTCTCTTATATTCTCTCTCTCTCTCTCTCTCTCTCTCTTACTATCTCTATCTCTCTCTCTATATATATATATCTATATCTATATCTCTACCTCTATCTCTATCTCTATATCTATATCTCTCTTCTATCTCTCTATATCTCTTTGTCTCCCTCTTTTATCTCTCCATAGATCTCTATTTATCTTTCTCTTTATTTTTTTTCTCTCTTTTCTCTTTTTGTATCTCTCTCTCCCTATCTATATCCATGTCCATTTTTATCTTTGCCTCCCCTCACTCTCTCTCTCTTCCTTTCTTTATCTTTTTCTCCCATTTCCTCTTTATATCTTCTCTATCTTCTTTAAGTGTGCAATGGGTACACTAAAGAGGTTTGAAAGGTGAATTATCGTATCCTTAATCAAATGACACATGTGGTATCCTAAGCATAACTCCCTAGGGACACATGTAATCCTTGGATTGTTAGATATAGTGAGGGAGGAATAAGGTGTGTGTGTGTGTGTGTGTGCGCGCGCGTGAGAAAGATATATGGAGAGAGATAGAGAGGGAAGGAGAGGGAGGTAGAGAAATAGAGAGGAGAAAAAAGTAAAGAGATATAGAAGAGGGAGTAATAGAGAGATATAGGGGGGGAGATAGGGATAGAAAGAGGGAGATATAGGGATAGAAAGAAGGAGAGATAGAGATATATATAACTTAGAAAAGATAGAGGGGTTGAGAGAGAGATGGAGAGGGAGAAATAGAGATATTAAGAGGGATACAATGAGAGGGGGATGGAGAGATAGAAAGATAAATATATTAGAAGTTATATATAGAGAGGTAGAGAGAGATATGTAGAGAAGGAAAGAGTGAGAGATAACCTATGATAAAGATAAGTAATAAAGAGATGAAGAGATAAATAGAGAGGGGGAGAGAGAGATAAAGATAAGGAGGGAGAAATGGAGTTTGTATGTGTGTGTGTGTGAGAGAGAGATATATATGAAGATAGAGACAAAGGGATATATTTAGGGAGAGAGGGAGAGATTCAATGGAGAGAGGATAGAGATAAAATAGAGATATAGAAAGAGGAAGTGATAGGGAGAGATAGAGATCTCAAAAGAGGGAGAGATAGAGAGATAGGTAGTGGGAAAAATGGAGGGGGAAGAGAGAGAGAGAGAGAGATGGAAGGAGAGAGGAAAGGGAAGAGGGAGAGAATGAGAGAGGGAGCATTGGAAGGATAGAAAGATAGAGATAGGGAGTTATATATAAAGAGAGGTAGAGATGAGGAGATATATGTATAAAGATGGGAAGAGAAGGAGAGAGACACTCTTTCTATCTATGTCTCCCTCTCAATCTCTATGTTTCTCATTATCTCTCAATTTCTCTCTTTGTATCTCTCTCATATTTCTCTTTATATTTTTCTTACGTTCTCTCTTCCTCTCTCTCCCTATCTCTCTACCTTACTCATTTATTGTCCCTATTTATCTCCCCCTCTCTCTACTTCTATATATCTTTGTCTCCTATTTCTCTTTATCTATCTCTTTATCTGATCTCTCCCTATGGTACTTTATATCTATCTATGTCTCTTATATTCGCTCTCTCTCACACACTATCTCTATCTTTCTCTCCCCCTCTCTCTCCCTATTTATTCCTCTAGTATATCTCTACCTCTATCTCTATCTCTATATCTCTATCTCTCTTCTATCTCTCTATATCTCTTTGTCTCCCTCTTTATCTCTCCATAGATCTCTATTTATCTTTCTCTCTATCTTTTTTTCTCTCTTTTCTCTTTTTGTATCTCCCTCTCCTTATCTATATCCATCCATTTTTATCTTTGCCCCCTCTCTCTCTCCTTTGCTTTGCTTTATCTTTTCTCACTTTTACTCTTTACACATCTTCTTCTCTTCCTTAAGTGTGCAATGGTGCTCTAAGAAACTTTGAAAGGTGAATTATCATATCAGCCAATCTGGAAATGACTTTATATGTAATTTTGAGCAACTTTCCTGGGACACATTGCCATCCTTGGATTGTTGGCATGAATCGACTAATCAAAAGTTAGTCTCCCTCTCTCTCAATAACGTTTAATTTAGATTTTAAGTTTGAAATTTATTTTATTATATAAATTAGGATAAACATAAAATGAATAATTATAAATTAAATTATTTCTGATAACTTTTAATTATAATTTGTAATTTCATAAGCATAAATAAATATGTAAAATAAATTTCAAAGTTAAATCATACTACAAAGGAAATGCAAAATTACAATATCCATTTAAACAAATAATTTTAAAATAATTAAAATTTAATAACATGAATAATTATAAATTAAATTATTTCTAATAACTTTTAATTGTAGTTTGTAATTTCATAAATATAAGTAAATATGTAAAATAAATTTCAAAGTTAAATCATACTATAAAGGAAATGCAAAATTAAAATATCCATTTAAACAAATAATTTTTAAAAAATATTAAATAATAAACTTATTGAGAATAAATAATTAAATAATAGAATTAAAATTAAAAAAAATGTACTTAAAAAATATAATTAATATATTGCAAACAATAGTAACATTAATTTGAAAGTAAAATTGTACTTCAAATAAAATAGTAAAACTAAAAATAAACAGTATTAAAACTGTTAAAACTAAAATTTTAACTTTTATATTAAAAATTACAAGATTAAACTTAAAAAACTAAAAAATAAAATGAAAGATAAAAAATCAATTTCTAATTTAAATATAGATAATTTTGATTTGATTTGATTTAATTTTAATAAATTTTATGTGATTTAATTTAAAATGTATATTAAAAAAATTTAAATATAAATATTTAATATAAATATAAATTTACTAAAACCTACAATTAAAAAACTCTAATAACTACTCAAATATTTTTTTAACTTTGAAAATTATTAAGAATAAATTAAACTAAAAGAAATAACACAGAGCATTGATAATCAAAATAGGCATGTGGCATATTCTCTTTATCATGAAATGCCAAATAAATAAATTTATTAATTCTCTTTATCACTAAATACCAAATAAATAAATTTATTTATTTCTTGGAAGGAAAAATCGAATAGCTATAGGCTTTGCAATGAGTGTTTCTTACGTTTCTTTTTTTACTAAGAACGACAAAAGAAAAAAAATAGTGAGAGACAATGTAAAATAAAAAATAAAACTTAAATATATTTCATTTCTATTGTCTTAATTTGAGACAATGTAAAATAAAAAATAAAACTTAAATATATTTAATTTCTATTGTCTTAATTTGAGACAATGTAAAATTAAAAAAAAAAACTTAAATATATTTAATTTCTATTGTCTTAAGTTAAGACAAAATAAATAAATAAATATAACTTAAATATATTTAAGACAAAATTAGTATTTTGTCTTAAATTATCGTCTTAAAAAACCCCTCAATGTAGTAGTTGTTACCAACATTAATCAACGTTGTGGATTTGAGATTACCCTTCCTGCAGTATAAGTTGAACTACTAACAAAACTGGAACATAAAAAACCATGTATACGACGTGAAAAATCATGGTGCATGAAGAAACTTTTGTGGGCAGTTCCATAAAATGAAGAGATATGTGGAAAGTTCAACCTCTTTTACAATCATCTTCTGGATAGAGAGAATGAAACAAGCCAGATTTTACATAGTTTGCAGATACCCACAACGACTTAGAAATTAGAAATATTGTTTTGGATAAGTGGGAAAGTCGAAAAGAATTAATCTAAATCATTGGTATGCGGCTTACCATGAAGATTCCTTTCATGCTGTCCAGTGTAAGTTGTGCACCATCATCTATCAAGTTCAACATTATATCCAAAAAATCCTTTTCTTCCTTGCCGCTATCAGCCCTCTATGCTTGTCGCTGCTTAATGACTCTGTTAAACATGTCATCAAAACGCTTGGCCAAACTGTTAGCTTCCCTAGTCAGCCCCTGAACATCAAACCTGCCCAGAAAAGGAAAAAGTCAGACAAGTTTGGAATCCCTGCCAACTCGAGGACTTCTCGTACCAGGCTTTTAAACTCTGTACCTTGTGCAGAGCCTGACTCCAACAAATTTTTGCCGCAAATAATCTTACCCATAATGCTAAGAGAAATCATAAACACTCTTTCGCCAATCTTAGTACTATTCCCCTGTTTACAATCCTCCATGACCTCATCAACAGTGTGAAATATTTCATCTCTTCTCAATTGTCACAAAGCCTCGAGCCTTTTGACACTAAAAGTCTCAGTGTTGGAGATCTTTCTAAGCAAGCGATAATGAGCGCCATAAGGACTCCATAATAGAGTTGTGCATATGTAGGAAAGTGCGCTTATAACTGAATTGATTGTCCTGCTTGCAAAGCTCTGGTCATTGTTCTTTAGTACTTCTCTTGCCATGGATTCAGATCTCACAACCAATGTTTTCTGCATTCCAAAATTCATGATCATGAGAGGTCCATATTTCTGTGCAAGGAGGAAAAGAGATTGGTGGGGCTTGTCCCCAAGCTGAAACATGTTTCCAATGACCGGCCATCCAGGAGGACTTGGCTGTACTGGTAAGGACAAACTCCTCTTACTCTTCTTCTTCAGGAAAATGATAAGTATCACAAGGAGAACTCCTGCAGCTACAAAGTATGATGAGGATGCAGCAGTGATTGAATCAATGACAAACTAGTACCAATAAAGCATTCAGTGAATTGGTGCTCTCAGTTGGTATGTGAAACAAAAAGCTTTCAATAAAGTTGTGCTCAAATGGGTGTTTAGTGTATGAACATTCAGTGAAATTTGGCTCAAATGGGAATGGGTAAGAACTCATCCGATAAATATATGTGATCAAGGATGTATATCATTGAATGCTATACGTGTGGATGACGTTGGTCGTGGGTAAGAAACGACTTAAGTCAATACATGTGGGCAGGACAAATATTCAATGCAGTATGTGAGATGATGTGGGAATCTCAAGTGAAGTTTGCTGACAAGATAAAAATGTGGTTAAAGATAAATCACATTTTTTTTAAATTGAAGAATATGGAGACTTCAAAAGTCTAATAATTTAGATTATTCAATTATGTTAAATGTGGATCAAATTTTGGGGAGAAATTCAATTATTGATGTGATGGGAGTGATATTGGTGGAGGAAGGAGTTTAATACCCTACTAATAATATTTTGTAAGTAATAATGGCAAGCATATCAGGAAGTGGGTGAAAGACATGGCATCAAAGGAAAACTTGAAAATATGCAACTCGACAAAAAATAGGAAATAAATAGAAAACAACTCATGTAAGGCCTTTCTAATGTTCAATAAACTTGGTGTTTCATGGATAAACACTCAATTCAAAGGGAAGATTCCAAACTATACAATTCACTAAACCCTTGTAATGAATTTATTTAATTATCAACTAGGGATTTGTAAGCTTGTGATGATGTTGGCATTGTATGTGCACCTAGGAACTCTACATGACGTATATTGTTGGATATATGGGGCTTACACATTTGCATAAAACAGGAAATGCTGAAAAGAAAAGCAAAACATAAACTTACAAAATTGAGTAAATAACTTAATCTGTCACCTATGCTACATGTACTCTTAGATTAGTGTTGTTACTAGTTAACTACTAAAACCTAAACCTACGAAATAAACTATACCAATAACTATTGACTCTTCACAACTCAACTAATTAACTACTCTAGGGCTTGACTCAAAGTAATGTTACAAAACACATATGGAAAAGAATCTATTTGAAATGAACACAACATGAAACATCTACTCTAACAGTAAAAATTGAAGTGTGTGGATAGTACCTTGGGTGGCCCTTCCTCGAGTTGTTGAACCCATAGAATAAATCAAATACGAAATACTAGAGCAACTAATCATAATAGTAATCTGAAAACATCTTTATTGCATTGAAAACTGAATGCTCACAATATGATAGGAATATCCAATAGATTTACAATTTAAAAATCCATATTCATTACAACTGTAAACTAACAATTGTCTTACTAAAGCATGAAAAATGGAAATATACTCCAACTGCAATTCTAACTAGATTTACTCCTTCACCATCCATTCCTAGATATCGACATGGGAGGATATTTATTTGCATAAAAACATAAAATTGAAATTAAAAAGGAAAAAAAATACCATTGTCCACTCTCCTCAAGAATAGTAGATGAATGAGTCTTTTGCAACTAAACTGTAATTAAAAGAACAATAGAAAGGAAGTTGAAGCGGGATTCTTTCTCAAAGGTTGTTGACAAAGACACAATCAAATTGTCATGTGAGCATAACTATGTTGATCCCTTCTTCCTCTAACATGTTTATTCATTTCCTTGATGACTCACAATCTGACCTTGTAAATGATCACCTTCATTCATTATGGAACTATTGTGTATTCATCAATTTGGACTCTCCCTATTGCATATGATCCTTTGGCTATAGGTTGAGTGCTTCGGTTGCTATGAGTTACTAGTGAAGTGTAGAGGGATTGATTTGCCGAAGGTGGCAAATGAGTCCCAATATAAGGGTTTTTATTATTTTTCAAAAAATTTAAGATGATTTAAATGCTCTACAAGATGCAATTTTTAGATGTACAATACATATTTTGACTTTTTTCAATTGGGAGTAATGCAAAAATGAAATCTAGATAAAGTTTTCACTAATGCAAAATGAAAATTCCTAGAATGTAGTAACAAATCAATATCCTAATTGAATGCTAATGTAAATGGAAAATAAGAAGAAATATGTGAATGCAATCAAAAATTCAAAGTATTCAAAAGTTGGGTTCACCAAAATGAAACATAGATTTTTGGGACCCTATGGACTAGTCTTGCACTTCTAGGGTTTTTCACCTAAAAGGAGAGAGATAGGGCAAAATATGCTTATGTATCACTCAAATTAGGATGTGTGATGTGATGTGATGTGATGTAAATGAAGTTAAATAAATGCAATTGACTAATCTAGGTGACTAAAAATGAATGCAAAACTAAGATTTATGACTTGTTTGAAAACACAGTGTGAAATGAAAATAACTATGTAAATGAAGAAATATACATAACAGAAAGAGATTGGATGAAACAAAGTGCACTTGGGAAAAGTGTGATGATTCTAGACTATTCTGGATGCTAATGAATTTTACTAAATTTTCATAGTGAGACTCATTCGCCTAGGGTGGTGAACAAGTCCACCTACTGGTGAAAAATTGTCAGGAGTTGGTTTCTATCTGTCGGGATCTGAAATTTAAAAAAAATCAAGTTTCTAATCATAAGGTGGGACTCATTCACCATAGGTGGTGAATCATTCCTCCCCAAAATTCCTAAAAAATTGGGAGACAATTCTCCAACACCAGATCTGAGAATGTTTGCTTGTCAGGTTGCCGAAGTCAAATATGTAGAAAACAGACAAATAACTCTCTCCAGACTTGATTTTGACTCAAGTTAGCTTGAAGCACCTAGTTTACTTGAAAATAACTCTTCAACGCCTAATAACCTATCAAATCTACAAATAAATTGTTGCAAACAAACATGTAATAGGGGAATAATGATTAGTGGTTAGTGAATAGGGGGTTTCCTTAGTCAAACCCCACTTTTGGTAATTAAACCCTTAGAAAGGCAATGTAATGAAAGAGGAAGATAAACTAATAACATGCAAGTTTTTTCAACTCACCTAACTCTTGATGATGCAAGTCTGAAGTAATGTCAATGGCTGCTTCAAAGTGCTTGAATTGTTGATGTAAAATGCTTGAATGCTTGAAATGTAGAATTGAATGCTTGAATGAATGAGGAGATTG
>VDFB02132633.1:0-13364 GCA_007258455.2 Sequoia sempervirens
CACCATCATTTGTCACCACTCCCAGCCCTATCTACAGCAAGAATATTCGTTAAATCAAGACGGAGCTCCTGTGGAACCAACTCCCACTCCTCAATTCTCCATCCCTCAACATGCTCAGAAGCCCATTTCGCCAAACAATCAGCTGCCCTATTCCACTCTCGTGGAATATGGACAAAAGTCATTGTTTCCATCAAAGAACTAACCCGTAGAATTTGTTGCACAACCCTAGCCAATTGCCAGCTGACATCTGCCACTTTTTGCTCAATAAGCAAATTGATCAATATCTAGGAATCAGATTCACAAACAATCCTTCTCCATCCCAAAGCATGAGCTCTCTCAAGAGCGTCAAGAATAGCCAACCCTTCCACCAGGTTGATGGTCTGTGTCCCTTCATAGATCGAAAAGAGGAAGATCACCGAGCCCAAAGAGTCCCTACCAATCCCCCCAATACTAGCCGGTCTAGGATTTCCCCTTGAAGATCCATCAATATTGATCTTCAAAACAGCATATGGTGGAAGTTGCCATTTGCCATCCCTATCAATTTTTTGCTTCTCTCGTCATCCTCTCCAAGCCCTTGCCAAAGCCAAAGACGACCCCTGAATCCCCAATCTCTCCACCAACTCTGTATCCTTTTTCACCAAAGGGAATTCCACTTCACACCTAGCTTCCACTGTTTCTTGAACCATGCCCAATAATCTCTGTCAAATTTGTTGCACCAGCCTCCGTTCTCCACGAAATATCCTTTGATTGCGTTCCAACCAAATCTGCCACAATAAAAAGATAGGCCCCACAAACCACACTTCCTG
This sequence comes from Sequoia sempervirens, assembly GCA_007258455.2. Lineage (NCBI taxonomy): Eukaryota > Viridiplantae > Streptophyta > Pinopsida > Cupressales > Cupressaceae > Sequoia > Sequoia sempervirens. The sequence goes on from VDFB02132633.1 coordinate 807, forward strand.
CAAAAAGGAGGCCACAGAAGGGGGCCGACCCATCCCTTGCCAAAAATCAATCAAGGGGGAAGCATGAACACAAGGAATTTTCCAAACACCCCACCAGAAATGCCAAAGCTAGAGGGCAAAAGAGCAGCAAAAAAACAAGTGAGTAGAGTCCTCCTCATTAGCCCCACACATAACACAAACAGAAGGACCTTGGAAACCTCTCTTCCGAATGTTATCCCAAGTCAAACACTTATTCCAGGCCAACATCCAAACAAAACAATTACATTTTGGCCAAGAAAGCTTGTTCCAGACCTTCTTCCACCACTGAATTTCAAGCCCAACCAACCTATGAGACAATAACACACTATAACCAGAGGCTACAGTATAGGTCCCCTTAGGATTGGGGGACCAGGCAAGCACGTCATCATCTCAGAGAGAGCTACATCTTCGACTGGAGAGGATACTTTGCAGCACAACACAATCCTCCTGTAAACCAACATCCGGCCACTCATATGGGGACTTCCATTTGGCCATCTCCATCTGACCACAGGAGGAAAAGGACTTAAAATCACTCACCCGCAACCAACCAACCTCAAGAAACCTCTGGCAAAGATTCAACAAGTTGGGAAATTGGGAGGTGATGGGAGGAAAACCATCCCAAGAATCAGTCCAGAACTGGACCTTCGTCCCCTTCTTGCAGATCCAAAATAATCCTTCCTTAATAAGCACAGCCCCTTTTTTGAGGGTGCCCCATATCACAGAGCCCTTCCCCACAAGGGGGTACTTAGAAATATTGGGTTGAGGGATCCCAGGGAGATACTTCTGAGAAAGAACCTTGGCCCAACTCTTATCCTGCTCCTTACACCACCGCCAATATAGTTTAGCAGCCAAAGCCTCCCCAGTCAAAGCCGATTGCCTCAAGCCTAGTCCACCATATTATTTCGGACTACAAACAACCTCCCATCTAACCAGACTCCATTTGGAGGACTCCAAGCAACCAGCCCATAAAAATTGTCTTGCCACATAATCAAGGTTCTTAAGAAAGCCCATAGGGGCAACCTGGAGCATGCATCTATAAATGGGCAGAGCCTGCACCACTGACTTAATCAACTGGACACGACTAGCAAAGGATAACCATCGATGAGTCCAGTGATTAACTTTTGCCTGAAATTTATCCAAAATGATCTGCCAAGACTCCCTAGGCAGTCTACTCACCGAGATGGGAATGCCAAGGTAAGTCACTGGGAGAGTCTCGATCTGAAATCTCAAAGTTTGGGCAATCCTCTGCTGAATGGGGCCCGAAGTGTTGAAGAAGAAAATGGAAGACTTGCCCTCATTAATCTATTGACCGGAGGCAACTAGGTAAACATCCAACACTCTTCGTAAATTAGAGGCCTCACGCATTGTAGCCATCCCCATCAAAGCAGTATCATCCACAAATTGTAGGTGAGTTTGCAAAGGTAAGGTGCCACCCCACCTCCAACCTTGAATGAGACCAGACTCCACACTCCGTTTAATCCATCTCCCCAAACCTTCAGCCAAAATAATAAACAAGGGGAAAGAGGATCACCTTGACAAAGCCCCCTAGAAGCACCAAATAACTCAGAGTGACTCCCATTGATAATCACAGAGAAAGAGACTGAAGTAACACAACTCAAAACCCATTGAATCCATTCTTCAGCAAAACCAAAAGCACCAAGAACCTGCTGAAGGAAGGACCACCTAACTTTGTCATATGCCTTAGCCATATCTAGTTTGATAAACATCGCTTTTTCTTTAGAGCTAGCCATAGAATGGATGACCTCAGTTGCAATAACAATCCCATCCAGAATTTTCCTACCAGCTACAAAACTACTTTGTTCTTCGAAGATCAGCTCCTCAAGCCCCTTTTTCAATCTGTCAACAATAAGTTTAGAAATAATTTTATAAATTACATTGCATAAAGAAATGGGTCGAAATTGGCTTAACCTATCGACCCCCTCACTCTTGGGAATAACAGCCAGAAAGGTAGCATTTAGGGCCCTTAGCATCTGCTTATTTTGTTGAGATTCTTGAACCACAACTAGGAGGTCAAGTTTGATGATATCCCAAAATTCTTGAAAAAACTCAATTGGGAAGCCATCTGGACCAGGCGCCTTCCCTTTCTTCATATTGAAAACAATCCCTTCAAGCTCTTCAAGTGAGATATCACTCATGAGTTGTTGATTCAAATCTCCAGACATGAGAGAGGGGATACAAGAAAGAATTTGCGCTTCCTCAGGAAACCCCCCTTGCGAGTCCTCCCTAAAAAGAGATTCAAAGTACTTCACCGCCTCCCTTGAGATTTCTGGGAAGGAGGAAAGATGGTCTCCCCTGTCATTCACCAGACTAGAGATAGAATTTCCTTGTCGCCTGGCTTTCACTGAATTGAAAAAGAAAGTTGTATTTTTATCCCCTTCCTAAAGCCATTCAATGTGAGCCTTCTGTTTCCAATACATTTCCTCTCACAGTTCCCATTCTTCAAGAGTTTTCACAGCCCGAGCCTCATCCTGAAGCAACTCAACCATCACCCCATCCTCCCTTAACCTCCTCGTGATACCATCCAAATCTTCCTAAGCCATCACCTTTGCATGGAAGACATTCCCAAAGTACTGACGATTCCACCGTTTGAGCTCAAATTTAACATATTGAAGTAGTTTAGCAAAGGTATACATTGCCGTACCATAGGCTGGTCTACCTTTCTTCCACCAGTCAGTCACAAAGGCATTCAAAGAAGGGTCCCGCAACCACATAAGTTGGAACCTAAAAGAGGGAAAACGAGGCACACAAGTTGACTCAGTAGCAAGTTTAATAGGCCAATGGTCTGATCCTCTCCAATCCAAGATCTCAGAGCAAGATGACCACATCCCTCCAATCCAGTAACAGGAAACCAGAAATTGATCTAATCTTTCTGCAATGCAGAAATCACCAACCCGACGATTGTTCCAGGTGAACTGACCATTGCTGGGTTTGATATCAACAAGATTCAAGGTAATGATATTGTCACGAAGTAGCAGTGCAGAGGGCTCCAACCTTCCAGTACCACCATGCTTCTCAGCCAACTCACAAATAGCATTGAAATCTCCACCCAAAATCCATGGATGAAAAGGCATCATGCTACAGATAAGCCTGATATGGGACCACAGACCTTGTTTACCTTGAAAATCTATAGGAGCATATATATTAGAGAATACAATGACTTCCCCTATCTCAAAACTAGTAGCAATCATAGACATAGAGCATTTAGAAGAAATCCACCAAAGAGGTCAGATTCTTTGAGGATTCCATAAACATGCCAAACCCCCAGAAGCTCCATGAGCTCCAATGCACTGGCACTCCCTGCTCCTCCACAACTTAGGTGCCAAGCCTTGCATATTCTCAACAGATAACTTAGTCTTCTGCAAAAAGAAGACATCAGGACCTTTCCTTCTAACTAAATCATGAACTGCTTTTTGTCTAGGGCCGCTGTTCAAGCCCCGTACATTCCATGACATAACAATCATTTCAAAGGGCTTGAAAAAAGAGAATCTAGAGTCTTTACTGACCTTGACTCCACCAAATTCTCACCTGCCAGTTTAATCTTTTCCACATCCTTTTTTCTGCCGGGTTTAGCAAATTTCTCTGCCCCACCCTTCTTAATATCCTTCTACAAAATGCCCAATTTGGGAGGAGGCTTGATCTTCTTAGTTGGGTTTGAACCAGTGTTCTTCCCAGGAAGAGAAGAATTCTCACCTACTAATGTAACAACGGCTGAGGGTTCTTGCTCCTCTGAAACCACCATCTGTTGATTAGCTTCCATGTGCAGACAATCATCCCTTTGTGGCTCCAAGGAAGAATCAAGAACAAAATCCTCCTGAGCTAAGCCCACAAGCCCCTAATCTAAGTTGATCAAACCTGGGTTCACCTCCTATTGGTTGAGCTCATCCAAAACCTCAAATCTGTTAAAGGTACCTTCATCCCGCCTTTCTTTAAAAGGCCTCTTTTGACCCCTATTCTGATTTTGAGCCTTGATCGAAGCAAAACCATCAGACGCACCTACCTCATTAGGAGAAATGCTCTTCCCCTTATCTATTTCAGGAAGATTGCTGGTAGGTTGTGAAGTCTATGACTCCAGAGGTTTATACCTTGGACATCTTCGCTGTAAATGGCCATATTCTCGACAAAGCCGACAACGAAAGGGAAGAGTTCCATAGTCTAATTGTTGCACCCAAGAATAAGAGCCTGCACACATATCTATTGCATCGGGCAAAGGCCTACTTAGATCAATCTCAACACAGATGCGTGCAAAAGTCATTACCTTTTTACCCAAAGTTTGCGATGAAGTCCCAACTGGTTTTCCCAGCACTGAGGCCAAAAGGTGCAGCACATCCTCTCAACAACATTCCATTGGGAACCTCGGTAGACGAACCCACACAGGGACATGATTTGGAAGCTCTGCGGCGGGGTTAAAACCTGCATGCCATGGCTTGATAAACAACCCTACCTTATTATGAAAATAAGGGCCTCCCTCAAATACCCTATTGCAATCAGCAATGCAATTAAAAGTAACCATGAAATAATTGTTCACCAGCAACATTATCTCCATTTCCCCCTCTGGCTCCCATGTCCTTCGGGCCCAAACCTCCAAAAATTGTAAAGAAACCCTCATCCCCAAAAATTTACAATATAAAGAGTGAGCTGAGTAATACTCAACATCTTCAGCAATCATTTCAGACGGAACAACCAGTTTTGGCCTCTCCTTGCACCTCTCGAGACATCCGTTAATCTTCGTGATCCTCATGCCATTAGATAACCCTGTATCAACAATCCCTGTATTTGGAGCAAACAGATTGTTATCAAAGGTCTTCATCCCTTGACTTGAAAATCGCGAGCCAATTGCTGCCCGGAAATCCAAGTTAGGGCACCCCACTAACGTCTCACCCTTCGAAGCCATCAAGCCCAAGGCAATAAACTCAATCCCTGCACCAAAGAAAGGGTGGGGAAGCCCTCCCCACACCCTTCCACTTAGCACCACACTAATCACCAAACACCCACACCTCAAACCCTTCCCACCCGTGCAGCAGAGAGAAGGAACAAAGAAATCGGGAAGAGAATGTAACCCACACACACCCCACACACCAAGAAGCAGTCACACACCCCACCGAACACCACCACCCTGCTCAAAGGACGCAGTAGACCCACCTCCCAGGCGAACGCCTAACACCGAAAACAAAGAAAGTAGGAGCGAGCCAGAGGCAAACCACGCGCCCTCGGACACAGCTACAGGCAGGAAGGAAATCAAAACCCCCAGACGCGCACAAAGAGACCCACCCAAACATCGCACAACAAGCAAAGATCCAGAACGAGCTAGGGCGCGGATGCCCTAGCTCGGCTCCCAAGCACGCAAACCCGAGCCATCACTAGCTTGTCTTTAGAAGATGATAATGTTGAGAAGAATAATTAGTTTTAATTAAATAATTATAAATAATTATTCAATTATTGTGATTTGGGGAAAGATTAAAGTTGAGGTAAATTAATTATATAATTGTAAATTATTTAACCCATAAGAGGGGAATAAATTAATTATATTATTGAAATCTTTTAATTAATAGAGGAAAAGTGGTGAAATAAGTAATTTAATTAAATAATTCAAAATTATTTAATAGACAGATTGATGAAATATGATGACAAAAAATGATGATGTTTCAAAAGAAATATGTTATTCAAATTTAGGTGTCTACATTTTGCCTCTCTTTGAGACAATGTGTTTTAACAACGTTGTTTCAAAGAAAGTATGAAAAAATTTATAGCGTGTCCCAGTTTGCCCCAACGAATGAAGAAATGGATGTAAGATGCCCCCTCAAGAGGCTGATGAAAAAAATCTAATTTTTTAGGTCAAACTCATGAAAAGCTATGAAGAAGTTGGTAATTGGACAAAAAACATGAAAATTAGGTGATGTTAAGGGGGATGCAGTGAAGGATATAGGATAAGAGGAAGGGTGATGGGGAAAATTAAGGTTAGGTGGCTATAAATAGTAGGCAGGGTTGTCAATTCTCCTCATTTGCACTCCTAAAATTTAAAAATTTAGATCTCTAGAGTCCTTGAGAGTGAAGGTGTTAATATGATGGAGGGCATTCTAATTGGAGTTCATCGTGCAGAGAGGGTCAGGACCTACAGATGGTGAGATGAAACACATGTAGAGGTATGTACCCCTACTCGGCTTCTGAATTTGTGCATTATGTTTTGCAATTGTGCCATAGGATTAGTTTAGCACAAATGACGTTCAAAATGGTGTATTTGATGTGTTGTTACACAATTGAAAGGTGAAATTATGTAATTGACTTGCTTTTGCATAATTTACCTACAATTATGCAATCGATAGTGGGAGGCACAAAAAATTTATAGTATAAATAATGCCAAGTTTTACACAAATGTCCTAGTCTTGCGTATTTGACACTATGTTATCACGGAATCTAGCAGTGCTCGTTCCACGAATAACCCCCCTACGAAACTTGTCTTTTTCCTAGGTTCGTGAAGTTCAAGCATGCAAAATGAGGTGATTTTCAAGCCACCTCAAAATGCGTTCCAAAGCCTCAAATAGTCAGTTTGAGCATCCCCTATGTTCACCTCGCGAAGACCTTCGAAATGAGCTCCTTTGCGAAGTCTCACTATTCATACTTAGTTAATTGTGAATTATGCAATTGCATTGAAAAAGTGCGCTCCTGCTCACAAGCCAAAAATTGGCTAAGTGTTGAAAGTGTAGAGGTGCCAAAAATCAGTGCCCCTGCATGAAAGTGATTTTCCAAAATGTGCAGAAGCGTTGAAAAAGTGTGCTCTTACACATGGTTGCTAGACTTAGCCAATTTTTGGCTCAGGCACACTTCTTCGTGTCTTTTACATTTTTCGCTTATCATGCCACTTTTTATGCCTCAATTAATTGGGTGACTTGAGTTAGGTTTTTGTGTTTCCCATTCACTTAAAAGTGATTTTATTGTTTCATTTTCATTGTGATCTTCAACTTCTTTCCTCTTTGTTGGGCACACATCTACCTCCTCCAAAAATGCACTTTTTATAGGAACTCCATCTTGGTCGAGCTAGATTTTGAGTACCTCTTTTCAAGTATGGTTTCTTCTTATTCATCCCTTCCTTTCATGAATGCTTTTATTCTTTTCAATATGTCTTTTGTGTTTTTATGTTGAATCAAAAATGCATTTTTGTTCTTCTTTGAAATGTTTCTTTTCCCTACCTCTTGTTTTTGTTTTATTCTCACTAATGGAATGACTTGCTCTTTTGTTCTACCTTTCAAAGTAAAATGTGTTTCTCTTTCTTTCATGCACGTTTTTCTTTATCACCCATTGGCATTTTTACTTTGCATCCTTCTCTTGTGTCGATTTTTCTTATTTCTCTTCACCAAGGGGTTTTGGTTTGTGCGTTCCTCCTTTCTATCTCTATCTTCTTCTCTTTCCCTGAGAGAATTTGATGCGCATGGGATAACATCATGAGAAACTTTTTTTTACTACTGAGTTCTACTCCTAAACTATGGTGCACTTTTCATTCAACCTTGCATCACGTCAATCTCCATGCCACAAAATGCAGTAGCGTTGAAATTCTGCACCATAACACCAAGTTTATGTTTCAAATGCAGTTGCGCTAAAAACTAGCGTTATTACACTTAAAGACATGAAAATTTTATCCAACACTGTGAAGTGTAGGAGTGTTGTTTTTCAGCGCCCCTGCACCAAAGTCAGTTTCTTCAAAATGCAAGGGCACTAATTTTCAGCGCCCTTACACTTTTCACAATTTTTCCCTGAAACACTTCAAACTTGCCAAGTTTCGTCCCGAACCTTGCTCCTTCCATTTTGTGCATCGTTTTGTGTGCGTTGTCATCCGCTCCACGCTTTCTCATCGTCATTACTCACCTCATGCATTCCCATGTTGTTTAACAACTAATGTTTTTTCTGACTCCACATCTTGCAGTCTCTTTTCAAGATCCTCAAAGTTGATTGATCAAAGATTCAGTTGCTCTTAGATGACTTGCAGAAAACCTCAGTCTTCTTCAAAAACAAAAGGAAAAATGAAATATAAATATCAAGGTGTCTATCCGCCAACTATAGTGGTCTCCAAGGTGGAAGAAATAAAAGACACAGAGGTTGGCCATCAAGACTTGGTTGATTTTGCAAAGAAAACTAAGAAGAAGCCTCTTCCTAATCCGATGAGAGCAATTGTACACAGTAACCTGCATTTGGTAGCTATGTTCCCTAATGCTGCACACAATACATAATTTTTCCTTCAAGTGGCATCTCACTACATCGGGGAAAGCAGAAGTGTGATTGATTCTTCTGGGCACGAGATTTTAAGACTCGACCCTGACATCTTTGATATTGTGTTTAAAGTTCCTCAAATGGAGTACATTGACATCTCTATACAAAAAGCACAAGAAGTCTTTGACGCTAATCCCAACAAGGCTAAAATCCTAATAAATACCCAATGGTTGAAGAAGCCTAGACAATCTATTTCCAGATGGCCAAAGGGACTCTTGCGAAGTGATTTCAAAGATGATGTCAAAGATATGAGCACATTTTTAAGTAGAGTAAAAGGCTTGCCTGAATCATCCACTTTTCATGATTGGATGTATGAATACATCAAGATTATAAGAAGACAAAAAGTTCACATTGGCTGGGGAAAGAAGATCAGTGATGAAATACATGAGCAACTTATCAATGCACCTTCTACATTAAAATTCTATATGACTTCTTACGTGGTGTACGCAGCAGCTGTAATGAGGCAATTTCCAGGTCTATCCACAAAAGGGAATCGGATGTTGGTACCTGTGTATAAATTCTTCTATCAACTGGAATTGAAGGAAAGCTTCCATCATTTTAGGCAGGTTATTGATGCTTTCTTCGCACCTTTTCTTTTCAATTTTGATCTAGCTCTTGAGAGGAGAAGGGTATCTGATGAGGCCTATAAGGTGGTAAGTAAAGTTGGATGCTTATTTATGCAATTCCCAACATTTACTTATTTGAGAGTAGGGTGCTACACTGGCTGCCCTTACATGCTGCCGTGATATCCTTCAGACAAGTGGGTTCTCATGGAGATGTGCAGACAACTGATTTCAGTGCATAAAGAACGAAGAAGTAATCACAAGTGTGGATTTAAGTTCCCACTGACAATCAACAGATATACTATCCCAACTGTACATAAAGCCAAATCTATTTATGCTGAGATGCAAATCATGACAATCAAGACCTATAGGTATAGGTTTGATTTTGATTACCGAGATGTCAGAAGGAAATTGCAAAAGGGTCATCATCACAAGTATCATTTTGAAGACATCTAGGCTGATTGCAGAGATGAAGAAGCCATTCACAAAATGGATTATTGCAGGTTGATCGTGCAACAGATCAGAGACCTTGATATTGCTGACCTACCAGAGGATTTTACAGATCCTGGCGATTTCATGAATGTTGTCTATGATGAACAAGAGGTTTCTAAAAGGTCGTTGCCTACAATTCAATGGTCTAGGAAATAAAGTACTAGCATGAGAGAGAGATTGGCACCAATCCTATCCAATACTGCAGAATGGTTACATAAGAATGGTTTTGAAATGAAAAGTTTTTTAACAGATTCAGAAGGAGAAGAATCTGAAGCAGATGCTTGCCGACAACAAGAACTCCGCATGAAAAATAAATCAGCGGTTGTTCCCACTTCTTCACGAAGAGGTCCCATGATCAAGTTTATTGTTGGCAAGAAAGATACCCAGTCTGTCCTAGAAGGAGAGACCACAGAATCCGATCCATCTCACTCTAAAGGTAAAAAGGTTGTTCTAGAGGAGATAGATTTCGATGAAGAAGGTACTTCTAGTGACCAATCCACTGAAGATGGAAGATTCAGCAGAAGCAGACTCCGATGCAAAAGAAGTTTCTGAAAGCGGACAAGAGTATGAAGAAGAATTTGAAGGTGAACCAGAATCAAAGATACAAGAGGGTGATCAACAAGAACCCATGCATGATCAAGAAAGAACTATGTCTCCACCTGAGAATGTAGTTGAGGAAATTCCCAGAACGTCATCGCATGTGATTTCTAGTGTTCCTCATACCCCTCCAAATTCAAGTACTCCTCCACCTCCTGTTCCCTCATCACCCATTCCTACCACATGCATTCCTGCAGTAGAGATATCCACTATTCCTACAGCATCAACCATGCTTGATACTCCCTCAGTGACAAGCATTCATACGGTTGATATACTGTCAAGTCCTCCATCATCCATTCCTAGCCTGTCTTCATCGATGTATGATATCACTTCTAAAAATGAATTCAATCATTTCATGAATGAGTCAATGTGTGATCAGCTCAATCTGCAGTCTACAGGAGCAATGATGACAAACACTTCTCCAATTGTCATGATACCCATGGTAACTTCAGAGGTGACAATGACTTCAGAAGTGACAATGATGACTGAGTTGAGAGTGAATCCAGAAGTTCACACCTCCTTCCTTCCCCCTTGGCTGATATCTCAAGTGTCGAAGCAGAAGAAGAAAATGATCTCTCCAGAGGAGCTCGACCTCGAAGAGATAGTCCCTCCAAAGGCTAAAGGGAAGAAAAAGGAAAAAGTCTACTCAAGGCTAAATGTTGACAAGACTGGCCACAAGTATGCGGAAATTTGCATACCATCGCGAGAAGAAGGAGATGTCAATATGGAGGACTACATGGTAACAAGAGTCCAACTTGGCAAGGTTACCAATGAAATTGCAAAAGCAGATGCGCAAGTGACTTTGGATATCTTGGCTGGAAGACTGGATAAAATGGAGCAAGCTTGCAATATGTACAAACAGAGGGCGGAGCATTATGCCACTGTTGTAAAGAGACTTGCAGGATCTCCAACTAATGCACAACTGCTGACAGTGGTAAGTATTGAGGACCCAGCTGTCAAGAAAGCTGAGAAGTTTGCCTCCAAAGGTAGGGTGTTGTATGTGTGTAGATGTCTAAATTTGGACACTTAGTTTATCCAAATTCATCCCCTTTCGTCTTGTTTTCGTTAATTAAGTAATACTATTATTTAATTAATAGCTTTAATTATGCCAAATCCCTAAGGTATTTAATCAATATACCTTATCTCTTTAATCCTTCTTCCATCAATTGAATTAAATAAATATTCCATTTATTTAATTCCCTTTATGTCACATCCTCCATCATTTTTATCTTATCTTAATCCTTCTTCTAATCCCATCATTAAGGTGTGCACATGCCTAATCCTTGATTAGGATGTGTCACATCCTCCAACTTTTACCAAGTTGGCCTCTAATCTCTTAGCCACCCTAGCCCTCCTCTGTCCTTCATTACTCTTCCCCATGTGATCTTTGACTTGTCACATCAAGTCACATGTGAGATCTAACCTTCTTCTAATCTTCATTAATTAATCTAATCAAGTACTTGCACAATCCTAATCACCCCCTTTAGTCAACTCTCCCCATCCCCCAAGGAATTTTTAATTCCTTTTTATTCATCCTAGGCTTCTCTCTTCCCCATGTGAATTTTTAATTCACCTTTTAATCCCCCAATGCACCCTTTGGAATTTAAAATTCTTTCCCATCTCCCCATGTGAATATTTGAGGAATTTTTAATTCCTCACATGTCCTCTCACCCACATGGGGACAAGTACCTCCTTTATGAGGAGATCTTGTCCAATCCCAAGGTACTTTGTACCCTTCTCCATGTCATGTCCTTCTTCTTCCACCTCATGTCCACTTCACCTTTTAGGGCTTCATCACATGCCACATGTCAAGATGTGAGGGGTTGTGAGTTCTCAACTCACCTTAGCCCTATATCTTGATATTTAGTGGATCAATCTTGACCGTCCATTTCCCCTAGGATTTTCCAAAAATCCTATAAATACCCCCTCTTTTCTCTCATTTTGGAGAGATCACTTGTGCTAGCCAAACTCTTGCAGTTTTATTTCTCAACCTCTACTTAGCCATTTTCACATCTTCATCCATTTGCATCCATCTTCACATCCTCATCTAGCTTGCATCTTGCCATCCAAGGAGCATACACATCCAAGATCGAAGGGCCAACCAAAGGATCGACTCAACGCAAGGTATAAAGTTCCATTTCGTGGCTTTGTCTTGTTTTGTTTCCAACTTAGGCTAATCTCGAAGTGTAGGTTGTTTTAGTTGTTTATTTGTGCTCTTTAACTTGTTGCTTGTTTTCTAACACCTATTTCGACCTATCACAATATGTGTTATTTTTATATGTATTGAATCCCTTTACATATATGTACATGTGTTTGCTTATGGTTTAAACATGTTTACATATAATATATGTATGCATTTTCTTTAAATATTCAATATACATACATGTTTTCTTATTTTATGACCTCTTACAACTTACATTTCCTTATATTCAATATACATTTGATCTCTAGTAGAATTTTAGGAAAATCAATGCCATTTAAAATCAATGCCATTTTATAATTAAGTTCATTCATGTTGATCACAATAAATATTTTTTTAAAAATGACTTAAGCAACATGAACCATTGAGTTGAGAACAAGATATAATCTTTTTGACAAGTAACTTGAA